>KN685734.1:24312-117136 GCA_000152225.2 Procavia capensis
GATCCTTCTTCACTTTTGCATTTCAGTCACCAGTAATTACCAGTGTGTCCTGATTGTGTGTTGGGTCAATTTGGGACTGCAGAAGCTGGTAAAATACTCAGTCTTTTCATATTTGGCTTTAGTGGTTGGTGCGTCAATCTGACTAATAGTTGTATTAACTGGCCTTCCTTGTAGGCATATGGATATTATCCTATCACTGACAGCATTGTACTTTAGGACAGATCGTGAAATGTTCTTTTTGATGATGAACGCAACACCATTCCTCTTCAAGTTTTCGTTCCTAGCATAGTAGACCACATGATTGTCAGATTCAAAATGGCTAATACCACTCCATTTCAGGTCACTAATGCCTAGAATATCAATGTTTATGTGCTCCATTTGATTTTTGATGATTTCCAATATTTATAGATTCATATTTTCATACATCTCATGTTCCAATTATTAATGGATGCTTGCAACTGTTTCTTCTCATTTTGAGTCATGCCACATCAGCAAATGAAGATCTTGAAGGCTTTACTGCATCCGTGCCGTTAAGGTTGACTCTACTTTGAGGAGGCAGCTCTTCCCCAGTTGTCTTCTGAGTTCCTTCCAGCCTGGGGTACTCATTTTCCAGCACTGTATCTGACAATGTTCTGTTGCTATTCATAAGTTTTTCCCTGTAAAGATTACAGGTAGAAAACTCTATGGGCAGTTCTACTCTGTCCTATACCATTGCTATGAATTTGAATAGACTCAATGGCACACAACAACTGTGTGTGTGTGTGTACTTCAAAGAAATGACTCATGCAGTGTGGCAGCTGGCAAGTCCCAAATCTGTAGGTCAGGCAGCGGGCCAGAGACTTCTGCAGGCTTATGTCCCAGGACAGGAGTGAGGTGATGAGAAGAGTTCAGGAGCATAGAGAAAGAACTTTGATAGAACATTCATTTATATGCTAGAGGCAGGCAATACTCCTAAGGAAATTCCTTTCTCAACTGATTGGCTGATCACATTACATCATCAGATCACATCATGGAAAGTGATCGCATTATATTACATTACCAAAGAGCCATCAGTTCAGTGTTGGCCAAACTACTGATAATTATAGCCTAGTCTAGTTGACTCATGACATTAACTATCACAAGGAAGATGGGGCATTTGTTTGTGGCAAAGTGGTAAAAATAAAATGTCTGCTAATGTCAAGTGTTGGAGTGAACACTGGGAAACAGGGACTGTCAAACATTGCTGATGGGGGTATAATCTTGTAAAACCATTTTGGAGAAAAAACTAGCAGTATTTAACAAAATTGAAGATGCAGGTACTGAGAAACTCCACTGTTAAGTATGTATTTATAGCTGTATACCAAGAGACATGTATAAAACCATAAAACCAAACTCAGTGCTATCAAGGTGATTCTGACTCATCCTGATCCTATAGAATAGAGGAGAATGCCACAGAGTCTCCCAGGAGTGCCTGGTGGATTTGAACTGCCAATCTGTTGGGTAGCAGCTGTAGCTCTTAACCACTATACCACCAAGGTTTCCAAAGAGACATGTATAATGTTGTCAGTTACAACTGTTGTTAACGGTCATAAAACTAGAAAGAACATAAATGCACATTCATCCAATAGACTCTTACAAGCAGTCAACATGGGAAGATCTAGAAAGCATCATATAAACTGAAAACACAAGTCTGAAGAGTTGATACCATTTGTCATAGAGATAGCATTATATGTTGTTCATGGATAAATATGTATCTGTAAAATCATACATAGGAAGAAAAACGCCAAATCTGTGTTACTTCTAAGAAGGCAAGGAGTGAGGGGGAGAGAGAGAAAATGTGGTAGGCGAGGGCTTTAATTGTATGAGTAACATTACATTTCTGTAAATAAAAGATTTAGGCAAGAATCAGGACTGCCAATTAAGTTGGCAAACATCCTAGAAAAAGTGCTACAATACCTCATTGCTGAGCATCACTGTGGTCACACCTTTGAAGTACTCTGCTTGGGAAGTTATGCACCAATGCCAACGCCTAGTCCAGCCTTCAAAGTAACTTAGCAACTCTTTTTCTGGAATGGCCATCAGAGCTCATGTCAGATTATCCTTGATGTCCTGAATGTCATCAAAATGTCTTCCTTTCAATATTTCCTTTATCTTCCAGTAAAGAAAAAAGGCATTAGGGGCAAGATCAGGTGAGCAGGGAGGGTGTTTCAATACAGTGTTTTGTTCACTGGCTAAAAAATCTCTCACAGACAACCATGCAATTAAGTTTGTGAACTTGCCACCTTGCCATTGTGCACAATGGCCATTGCAGAAATAGTTTCGAAATTGGTTTGAAGGGTGGACTAGACACTGACATCAGTGTGTAGCTTCCCAAGTGGAGTGCTTTGAAGGTGACCATAGTTGTATTCAGCAATGAGGTACGTAGTACTTAGAATAACTGAGTGTGTGGACTTAATTGTCAAACCTCGTGTAACTGTTCACACAGAAGTTAAATCCACCACTTCTTAGCTATGTCATCTTCAGCAAATTACTTAAACTTTGTGAGCCCCAGTTTCTTTGTCTGTAAAATTGTACGTATAATCCACAGAATTTACAATTAAGGTAATATATACAGTTCTTTGCATAGTAAGCACTCACTAAATCATAGCTGTTACTTTGATTGTCAGTACGAACCATTCATTCTGCTGTGGTCAGTTAGGGCAGATTGGGAAAAGTGCATTCCTGAGAGAGACAGCATGGGGCAGTTCAGAGCAGAAGAACCTCTGGTGGGTACAGGTGAGAAGGTGTCACTGGGCAAGGACAGCAGGGGCTGAGATGTTGCCTTCTTTTGTTGCTCTGTTGGGTACATTGTCTCTACTGAAGTGTGTGTGACAGTTTCTGGTTTTTAGGGTGGTGGGTAATGAGTGCCCTCACCTGACACAAAGCACTGTGCCATCTGTTCTTCCAAGTTCTGATCCCAAATTTCCAGAGAGAGGTCTGCTGTCTTCCTAACCACTGCCTTGGGAAGAGCAGCATAGCAGTGGGGTGTGGAACCCAGGCATCAGCAGAGTTGGTGAAGAAGTCACTACCCCCTCTTCTCAGCCTTGGGTCATGTCTGGAAGTCTGATTTTTTTCTCTTAATAGGTTTATGGGGCTGTCCTTCACGGGTTATGAAAATTTGGATAACATCCTACCAGCTGTCTCTGCTGTCCATGCCTTTCTAATTTGCAGTCTACTGTTCAAGGCTTAAGAGGGTTATGGAAAAATCACTGAGACAGCTTAAGTGCATTTCAAAGAGAGGCTATCTGGGTGGGGTGGGATTTGGACTTGCTGTTATTATCCTCCACCAGTAAAAAATAGAAGCTGACTTCACCTTTTCCTGTTAATTCAATCATCAGATATAGCCTATTGGTTTTCATGTATCCAGCACCCTAAAAAGCCTCCCTTTTGTCATCAGATTAAAACCAGGGCAGTAGTCATTTTATACTCTAGTGTCGGTGTATTTATACTAACAGGACAAATCCAGTTTGGAAGTGGTACTGTTGGTAGGCTGTTTATTAGAACTGTTAGGTAAGCAAAGAAACCTGGTAGTTTCCTCCAATTCTGGTCCAGTGATTTTCCTCAAAGGCCATGCCTCCATACTATCTCTTCCAGTCTGTGCTTCTGAGTTAACTAGCTGCTTACAGATATGCCACCTAGTTGGTTTCCCCCTTTCTACTTCAGCACCCTTCCTTCTGTGTCAATCTTAAGATTTGGATTCTTGGCGAACCAGAGTCCTTTCTCCTTTATTTCACAGCATTGCACTTGGCTGATGACTCATATGTCCCTGCCCTCCCTCTAAAGTGTGGAAATCCAAATATGACTTGCCAGCTTGTCAACTGGCTATTGCTTCATGTCCCAGAGTCCTTGCTTCCTTGACTCCTCTAGGGCAGCCTAGAGTGGGAGCAGATCTAAGGGAGTGTGTGCGTGCGTGCGTGCGTGCGTGCGTGCGTGCGTGCGTGTGTGTGTGTGTGTGTGTGTGTGTGGTATGGGGAGTGACCAAGCTTAAAATTTTGGATGACTTCAGTGAAAATATTCAAGAGTAATGTTATTTACACATTCTTGAGAACAAGGAGAAAACAAATACCAAAAATCCAATTTTTCTTTAGAATTCAAATCTGTGAGATCTGTTTACCCTTCATGGCCATGCTTACCTTATGCACCATGTTCACTACACTTGTTGTTGACATGTGTCGGATGAAAGTGATTGTAAGCTATATTTGCTCACAGTATGACATTGTTGATTATCTAGTGTGGTCTGCCCATGGGTTTTGCTCACATGGTAAAAAAAAAATTAGGAAGCGTGACTCTATTATTTCCGAGGTTAACTGCTTTGCTGCTTCTTTTCTTTTGGCATCTGCTGGGCAGTTATATTGAAAAGGCCACTGTGGGTGCAAAGTACAAGAAAAGAAGGCACATGTAATATAATTGTAAATTTTCCTAAAGTAGTTCTAAAACCGTTCCCCAGTACTCAGCATATATAGCTTATATTTACTGTATATGCTTTTTTTCTATTCTATTTACCACCTTTGATTCCTAGGAGATTAAATCTGCATACATGTAGATACATACTAATATAGTGAACGTTAAAATATTATTTTCCTTCCTTTACCATCAATGATTATCATTTAAAGTTGTTATGAAGGCTTTGTGACAGAGGTTATAGTAAAATTGAAAGTATATGAGCTTACAGCAAATCATGTAAAAATTAACTATGTTTTTAATGTGGTTTCTCAGATTGATAAATTTATGCAATTGAATTGTTCTATTCTCTCGTAAACATACATTCACACTGCAAACTTGCACACCTGCAAAGTAAAGTGTGGTAGTGTGATATCTGTGAAATTATCATTGTTTCATCAAGAATGATAACTCTGGTTACTTTTTAAATCTCACTTCATATGCTAGTACATATCACCTTCCTGTTTCAATGCAGTGAAAATTGATTCCATAAAGGTCTTGAAGGTCAAAAGTATTTTAAACCTAATAACAATAATTTAAAAATCTCTTGGCATTTAGGAAATGTCATTACATTAATTTAGAAACAGTTTGAAATTGTTATAAAGTTTGACAGTGTATGAAAGCACTTTCTCAAAGGATAGATGAACCAGTTTGTATATGGTGGGGTATTTTTTCTTTAGGGATGTAGGTGTCTTTTGAAAAATCACTTTTCTTTGGACTGAAACTATAACAAGGATATGCCCTTAAAGGTCTCAGTCTGGATTTAAACCAACGTTATGGAAATCGCAGACTAGGCGCTGCCAATTCTGTTTTTCTTTCCCTTTCTCCTATCTTGCTTTGTTCCCTCCCTTTAACAATTATAGCCACTATTAGGTAACTGGAATGGTGTTAGGTGCTGAGGGTCCAGAGGTAGAAGGGCACAGCTGCTGATGTTGAAGGACTAAGTCTAGCTTCGTGGGGGAGGGGGAAAACCCAAGAACAACCCCTACAGTACCTGTGGTGGAGTGATCAAGGAAGGTTCCTGGAGGAGGTGACAGTTGAGCTGGAAGGTTAAGTGACAGTTGAAAGGGAGAAAATTAATCTTATTTGGAATATTAATAGCTTTTGGGTATGATAGCTTTCTATGCCAGCATGGCAGAGTAGGACACTCCAGAGCTCTGTCCCTCCACAAAGTGACTAACACTCTGGCAAAAAACTGTGAGGGTCAATTTTTTTAGAACTCTGGAATACAGTTTAAAAAAAAAACACAATTAAAAACAACCAATAAAAAACAAGCAAAAGTAACAACAAAAACAACAAGGGAACACGTAAGAAGAAAGAAACTGCTACTTTATTTTAAGAGAGTGTTGTGGCATTTAAAATTGCCTGCCTACCAGCCCCAACTCACCAGATTGGAAGTGGCTGTGAGGACAGCAGCCCGCACTCTTGGTACAGGTCTCTAGTGCCAGAGGGAGCAATATGGCCCTTTTTCCCAAGAGTTGTGGTTATGGGTTTGACCTGTCTGATGGCTACCTGAAGGCTGTTTCAGGCTACCTGAAGGCTTGCATTTATTTCACCTAATTTGCTGAGTGGCATTTATAGAAAGCATGGGGTAGCTTGCCAAGTGACATTTATAGAAAGCATTTAAAGGTAAAAAAATTAGCTATAGCAAGGGGGCAACAGCATAAGCAATAAACCAACTAAACCAAACCCATTGCTGCTGAGTTGATTCTGACTCATAGCAGCCCTGTAGGTCAGAGTAGAAGTGCCCTATAGAGTTTCCAAGGAGCACCTGGTGGATTTGAACTGCTGAACTTTTGGTTAGCAGCTGTAGCACTTAACCCCGATGCTTCCAGGGTTTTGGGATAAGTAGTCAAAATCAAAGTCACTGTCGTCGAGTCAGTTCCAACTCACAGTGACCCTATAGTTCAGAGTAGAACTGCCTCATAGAGTTTCCAAGGAACACCTGGCAGATCTGGACTGCTGACATCTTGGTTATCAGATGTAGCAATTAACCACTATGCTGCCAGGGTTTCAGATAAACAATAGACAAACCAAAAAGCCTGGGAAGGAAGAGATTGCAAAAGGAGACACATGGTAGGGATAAGGACTTTCAAAAGCCTCCACATATACCAAGTGTTTTAGTGCCGTAAGATTTCCACAACAAAATACCACAAGGCAGGCAGCTTTAAAGAACAGAACTTTTTTTCCTCACAGTTCTGGAGGCTAGAAGTCCGAATTCAGGGAGTTGACCGGGCTATGCGCTCTCTCCATGGTTTAGGGGAAGATCCTTTCTTTTCCCTTTCAGCTTCTGTATCCCTGGGCATTTCTTGGCAGTCCTTGGTTTGTAGATGTATCCTCACATGCTGTCTTCCCTGTGTGCATCTCTGTTATCATATCTGTCTTTCCCTTCTATAAAATGTCATTCAAAAGGGATTAAGAATATAATGCATACTATTCTGGTATGATTTCCATTAACTTAATTGTTAACATCTACAAATGAAACTCTATTTCCTCAAACAAGGTTACATTCACCAGTGCAAGGAATAAGACTTCAGCATATATTTTGGTGCACATAATTTAATCCACAGAGCCCTGGTAGCACAATGGTTAGAGCTTGGCTACTAATGAAAAGGTTGGCAGTCTGAATCTACCTGATGCTCTTTTTGTAAACCTTATAGGGAAGTACTGCTCTGTCCTTCAGGGTCACTATGATGCAGAGTCAACTCAATGACAATGATTTTGAATTTTTTTTTTTTAAATTCAGTCTACAACACCAAGGAATCAAGAAGAAGCATGCAAATGTCCAGGGCTGGATACCCAGAACAGCCCTCAGAAGACCTGAAGTTTTCACCCTGGCTAACTTTTGAACTTCATGTGAACACTAAGAAAACACAACGTCAGAGTTGTAAATGCTCTGGCTAAATGTTGAAGGAATAGTCTAACATAGAGCCAATCTGCAAAAATTGCAAGAGTTATTGCCCTTTAAAAATATCCTACTTGTGTTTCAAGCTTTTAAGGAGATTCTGACAAAGCACTAGTTGACCACTAAGCTAAGAGAACACAACCTTCAGTGGCCACATATGACAAAGAATAGAGACTGTGATGGCTAAGATTGTGTGCCAACTTAGTTGGGACATCATCCTCAATATGTGAATCAAGAGAAGCCTTTATCCTGAGCCATGAACTTGAGGTGATCATATAATGTGATCACTTCCCTGTTGAGATTTGATATGTGATCACACCCATGATGGGATCAACTGTGAGTAGCCAGTCAGCTGGAAGGAAGTTTCCTTGGGTATGTGGCCTGTACCTGAATATAAGCAAATGTTCTGGCAAGGCTTGGGGGCTTTTGCTCATTTTGTATCCTGCAGCTGGCTTCTATTCATCTGACCTCCAGTTCTTGGGACTTGAGCTAGCAGCTTACCTGCAGTCTTGCCTGCTGATCTTGGGATTCCTTGATATTTACAGTCTGTGAACAAGAGATGTGCTCTCTAACTTGCCAGTCTTTGCCAGCCCTTGCAAATATGTGAATCAAGAGAAGCCTTTATCCTGAGCCATGAACTTGAAATATTCCAGATTTCTCTCTCTCTACATATATATTTATACGCTTTACTGTTTTTGCTTCTCTGAAGAACTTAACCTAAGGCAGACTACAAAAATAGTTTAGAAGAATAACCCAAACAACTACCTAAAACAAATATCATTAGCAAATTCTCAGGGTGTGGGGAGATTTGATTTCCAGAGTTGCCTCATTATAGTAATAAAAAATGTCTAGTTTTTTTTAAAACAAAAAATTATCAGGCATGCAAAGAAACAAAAAAGTTGGGCCCATGTATAGGAAAATGAAATGAACAAAAACTCTCCCTGAGGAAGCGCAAGCATTGGACTTACTAGGGGGAGAAAAAAAAGACTTTAAATGAACTGCCCAACTATGCTCAAAAAATGTAAAGAAACTTTGGACACAGCACTAAATCAGCAGAATGATGTCTCAGCAAATATAGAATATCCAGTAAGGAGATGGAAACTGTAAAACAGAACCTAAAAGAAATTCCGGAGCTTTAAAATACAGGAACTGAAATGTAGAATTCACTAGAGGTGTCAACAGGAGATTTGAGCAGGAAGAATCGAAAATCAGAAAACTTGATGACAGATTAACTGAGATTTATCCAATCTGAGGAGCAGAATGCATACCAAAATAAACACAATGGGAGTTTCAGAAGGACAGGAGACAGAAAAAGGAGAAAAAAGAATACTTGAAGAACTAATGGCCAAAAGCTCCCAAATTTGATGAAAGACACTGTCTTAGTCATTTAGTGCAGCTATAATAGAAATATCACAATTAGATGGCTTTAACAAAGAGAAATTTATTTTCTTACATAAAAGTAGGCTAAAAGTCCAAACTAAGGGCATCAGTCCTGGGAAATGGCTTTCTCTGTTGGCTCTGGAGGAAGGTCCTTGTCATCAATCTACCCTTGGACTGGGAGATCTTGAGGTACAGGGACCCTAGTTCCAAAGAAGGCACTTTGTTCCCAACACTGCTTGTTTCCTGGTGGTATGAGGTCCCCAACTATCTGCTTCCTTTCCTTTATATCCCAGGAGATTGACTTAAGGGACAATATACTCTATAGATTGAATCCTGCCCCACCAACACCATCATAGAGACAGGCTTTGCGGTATTTAGGAACATCATGCATTTACTGTAAATTATGACTTAGTCAAACTGCTACACACATTTTTTGGTGAATACAATTCAGTCCATGACAGACATGAATCTACACATCCAAGAAGCTCAATGACATCCAAGTAATATAAATCCAAGGAGAGGTACATCATAGATAACATCATAATAAAATTGTCAAAGGTAAAAACAAGAGAAACTTGAAAGCAACAAGAGGAGCAGTCATCCTGCACCAGGGATCCTTAATAAGATTAGCAACTGTTTTATCTTCAGAAAAGGTGGAGGCCAGAAGACAGTGGAGTGACATATTCAAAGGGCTGGAAGAAAAATACTATCAACCAGTAATTTTATATATGGTAAAAGAATTATTCAAAACTGAAGGAGAAACTAAGACACAAGGTCTGCCAATTAAGTTTGTGAACCCATCCAAGAAAAAGTGCTATTTAGCTCATTACTGAATATCGGCTTGGCTACTTAGCTCACTACTGAATATCGGCTTGGCTACTGAAGGTCACTGTGGTCACCTTTGAAGTACTTCCCTTGAGAAGCTGTGCATTGATGCCAGCACCTAGTGCACCCTTCAAAGCAATTTTGGAACTCATTCCCTGGAATGACCATCAGAGCTGGCATTATATTACCCTTGATGTCCTGAATGTCATGAAATGTCTTCCTTTCAATATTTCCTTTATCTTTGGGTAAAGAAAAAAGTTATTGGGGGCCAGATCAGGTGAGTGGGGACGGTGTTCCAAAACAGTTATTTGTTTACTGGCTAAAAACTCTCTCAAAGACAACTATACAATTAAGCTCACGAACTTGCCATTGTGTGCAGTGGCCAATCCAGAAAGAGTTCCAAAACTGCTTTGAAGGGTGGACTAGGTACTGGCATCAGTGCATATCTTCCCAGAGGAAACACTTCAAAGGTGACTGTAGTGATATTCAGCAATGTAGTATGTAGCACTTAGAACAATTAAGTTTGTGGACTTAATTGTCAGACCGGCACTTGGCTGGCATATTTGCAGGTTAAAAAACAAAACAAAACCAGAGGAAATTCACTGTTAGTAGACCTGCCCTAAAGGAAATGCTAAAAATCATTTTTTTGCCTGAAATGAAAGGATACTGAATAGTAACTTGAATCCACACACAAAAATAAAGAGCACTGAAAAGATAACTTCCAATGTAAAAATAGAAGTGAGTACTGATAAATTTTTTAAAAAGAAAAAGCTTCTTTTTTTATATGTGATTTAAAAGAAAAATACATAAAACAACAGTTATAATCTATGTTGGTAGGTACGTGAAGCATAAATATGTAATTTGGGACAGTGACAAAATATAGGGGGGATGGAGCTACATAGGAGCAAGTTTTTCCATATTTTGAAACTAAGTTTGTAGTAATTAAAACCAGATTGTTATTAAGATGCCAATGTAATTCTTGGGGCAACAACTCAGAAAATAACTACACAGTAATATAGAGTAAAACATACAGTGAAAGGAATGTGGAGGGGATCAAAATGGTATACTACAAAAAATAAAAGCAATAGAAATTGGTAATGGAGGAACTGAGAAGAAAAATGGCATAAGTCGTAAAATAGCCAAATGACGGAAGTTAGTTCTTCCATGTGAGTTATTATTTTAAATGTAAATGGGTTAAGCTCTCCAATTTTAAAGCAGAAAGAAGAAGAATGGATTAAAAAAAGCATGATCCAAGTACATGCTGTCTCCACTATTACCAGAGAAAATAGGTTTTAAGACAAAAACTACAAGAGACAATGAACATTGTCTAATGATAAAATGATCCTTCTATCAAGATAATGAATCAATTATAAGCATGTAAGTACTTAACAACAGTGCCCCAAAATACATGAAGCAAAACTTGACGGAATTGAAAGGAGATACAGTTTTCAATAACATATATGGCGAATATATATGTGGATCTCACTGGATAAAAAACACAGGAATCCAGTTGACTTCATCTGTGCCAAGAGATGATGGAGAAAGGCCAGGGGCTGTCTGTGGAACAGATTACCAATTGCTCACATTGTAAATTCAAGTTGAAACTGAAGAATATGAAAACAAGTCCATGAGAGCCAAAGTACAACCTTGAGTATATCCCACTTGAATTTAGAGACCATCTCAAGAATAGATTTGGTGCATTTGATGCATTGAAGACTAATGACTGAAGACCAGATGTGTTGTGAAATCTCATCAAGGACAGCATACACGGAGAAAGGAAAAGGTCATTAAAAAGACAGGAAAGAAAGCAAAGACAAAAATGGATGCCAGAAGAGAGTCTGAAACTTTCTCTTGAATATAAAGTAGCTAAAATGAAAGGAATACATGATGAAGTGAAAGAATTGAACAGAAGATTTCAAAGGGTAGTTCTGGAAGACAGAGTAAATTATAATGAAATGTGCAAACACCTGGAGTTAGAAAACCAAAAGGGAAGAACATGCTTGGCTAAAGGAACTAAAGAGAAATTCAAGCCTTGACTGGCAATATCAAAGGACTCTATGGACAAAATATTGAATGACTATAAAAATTGTGAGGGATGGAGGCAGCATCTGACCTTCTGCAACTTCACAAGTGGGAAGGAGAAGCAGCATCAGCAACCCAAGGCTGAATCCTATGAGGCCGAGGTCTGACATCCTTCCTCTCTCTGCTCTTTACCAATTCTAGCATCAATCATCTCTCTCATGGAACTCTAGTTCTCTGCTGTATTTGATAATTCATTGCAATGGCCACACAGAACTCACAGACACTACTCACGATTATGAGGTTCATTAGGGAAGTAACGGGTTATAATTCAGGGTTAGGAATACTCACCTTAGAAGTGAGGATGGTGCGACTTCATCTCACTTACTCCGAACATGTTATCAGGAGGCATCAGTCCCTGGAGAAGGACATGCTTGGTAGAGTGGTAGAATAGAAGGTCAACAAAACAGAGGAAGACCTTCAACGAGACAGACTGGCTCAGTGGCTGCGACAGTGGGCTCAAACGTAGCAGTGGTTGTGAGGACTGGTCTGCCTTGTTTTTCTGGGTCTTACAAGTTTTTGCTTTTGACAGAGTGCAATCTTATCACTTTACTGTTGCTCTTTTTAGTGGAAAATAATGACGTTTCCTTGTCTGAGGAGTTTTTGTGTTACACAGATTCCGGCTTTTGCAGTTTTTACTGTATTTTTTTTCCCTCCCTTCTCTTTTTAAATTGTGTTTTAGGTGACAGTTTACAGCTCAAGTTAATTTCTCATTTGAAAGTTCATACACACATTGTTTTGTGACATTGCTTGCAGTCCCCACAATGTGACAGCACGCTCCCCATTTCCATCCTAGTTTCTCTTTTCCACTCATCCAGCTCCTGTCCCTTCCTGCTGTTCTCATCCTGCCTTTGGATAAGAGATGCCCATTTGGTCTCATATATTTCATGGAACCAAGAAGCACATTCCGCACGTGTATTGATTCTTCATTTGTGTTGTTGGCCTGCCTAATCTTTGTCTGAAAAGTCAGCTTTGGGGATGGTTTCAATTCCAGGTGAGGAGGGCATCAAATGGCAAGTTTGTGGTTTTCTTTCCAGACTGTTAGATCATTCTGTCTGGTCTTTTTACATGAATTTGTTATTGTATATTCTTGACAGATTGACTTTCATCATCATATAATGTCCTTTCTCTCTTTCTAATAATTGTTGCCTGAAGGTGTATTTTATCTGATGTTAATAGAGTTAATCTAGCTCTTTTGGGGCTACTGTTTGTATGGAATACCTTAGCCCATCCTTACTTTCAAACTAATCATGTCCTTGTATCTACAAGTTAGTCCCTTGTAGACAGCACATTTTTGGATCATTTCTTAAAATTTATTTTACTAATCTCTCACTTTTAACTGGAAAGTTCAGCCCTTATATATTTAATATAATCAGTGATAAGGAAGGACCTACTTGCACTATTTGTTTTCTATTGGTCTTACATCTTTTTATTAAGTAATTCTTCAGTGTGAGTGCTTTCTTTTTTTTTTTGTAGTGTATCATTTTTATTCCCTTCTCATTTTCTTTTTTGTATATTCAATAGTTTTTTTTTTTAATGGTTGTTTTAGGGATTGCAATGAACATGTTGTCTTACAATGTCTTTTTAATTAATACCAATTTAATTTCTATAGTATATAAAAACATTTTCCTATATAGATGTGTTTCTCTCCTGTGTTGTATAAAGTTAAATTACAACTTTATACCTTCTGAGCATGTCAATATAGATTTATATTACAGTTTCATGCATCAGTATTGTTTTTAAATCATATAAGAAAAAAGGAGTTACAAACATAAAATATATTATTAGGTAATTCTTCAGTGTGACTGCTTTTTTTTGGCAGTGTATCATTTTAATTCCCTTCTCATTTTATTTTTTGTATATTTGGGATTGCAGTGAACACGTTGTCTTACAATGTATTTTTAATTAATACCAATTTAATTTCCATAGCATCCAAAAACATTTTTCCTATATAGATGTGTCTCTCTCCTATATGGTATAAAGTTAATTACAACATAAAATACAATCTTAATGTATTTTATGTTTACCTATGTACCTACTGGAAGCTGTTGTGGCATAGTGAGTAAGTGCTATAGCTGCTAACCAAAAGATCAGCAGTTCGAATCCACCAGGCTCCCTTTGGAAACGCTATGGGACAGTTCTGTGTCCTGTAAGGTCACTATGAGTTGGAATTGACTTGATGACAATTTTTTTTTAAAGTACTGTCTTTATGTGGATTCGAGTTACTGTCTAGTGTCCTTTCATTTCTAGTGTCCTTTGATGTCAGCCTAAAGGGCTCTTCAGCATGTTTTGCAGGGTCCATCCAGTGAATGGGAGGAGTTTTTCATCTGAAAGCGGAAGAGAGACACGGTAGGACCAGGGGTTACCCGGTAAACACGAGAGTAGAATTACAAGGAGGGTTTAGAGACTTCAGATTTTCTTCACTACAGGAACTCCAAGTTTATCTGCTTAACATGAGGAGGAAATTATGAAGATAAATTGAGGATTGTATAGAACGTTTGAAGTAGCAACCGAGACTTCCGGAAGTGGGAGATGAGCCAAGAACAGCTCCTGTGTACCCGTCTATCCCTTCCCCCGAGAATGGAAATTGATTCTCTGTGATGGGGTGCTATCCTTCTGAAGCTCTTGGAAACAACAGAATTTTCTGTGGGTTCACTGCAATGCCAGGTAGCCCGCCCTGTAGGGGATTCTCTCGTAAGAGAGGTGAGTCTTAGGCATACGTGGCAGCAGCCTCCTAGCTTGCCCTTATGGCAGTGGGCGCTCTGCACTGAGGTGTCGGTTGATCCCAGAAGGCTTTGCGGTGTACTTTAGGGCTCACGTCTGTGACGTGACAAGCCGTCGCCCCGGAGGGGTTCGTGTGGTGAGGACGTCGACTTCAGTCGCTGTGAGACGGACAAAGGAGTGAGGAAAGGAGGCCAAAGAGGAGGCGAGGTCTAGTTGAGGACTGAACTAGGACTGAGCGAGGAGCGGAGGGACTACCGGTTGGTGGCCATCGCCCTTAACAGCAACTCGGGCAGTGTTTTGTGAGGCCCGTCGGCAGACTAGGCCACAGCAATCATGGCGTCAGACATGGGAGGCCAAGCAAGTGCGTTTCGCCACCGAGAGGTGGTCAGATTCATCAACAACGAGGTTCTCAGTAACGGCGGAAGCCCAGACTTCTACCTTGCTTTCCGCTCACAGCCCTGGCACGAGGTGGAAGACCAGCTCCGAGCCATCGTGTCGAACCCGCAGGTGACCGACGCCATCAAGAGGGCCTGGACCTGGAGCGGCCTGGCGGTGAGTGTGTGCGTGGCAGCGAGGCAGCGGGAGCACCAGGCGCGTCAGATACGCCGGCTGCAGCGTCAGCTGGAGCGGCTGCATCAGGAGTTCCAGGCCAGGGACGAGCAGCTGCGTTCCACACAGGGGGCTCTGCAGCAGGCCCTGAACCATCGCGATGCGCTGCAGAGGAGGCTGTACCAGATAGAGGGATGGGTCCGGGGCCCCCTGTTGCCCGTGGGAACAGTGCCTGTCGTTCAAGTTCAGCCATACATGGCTGCAGCAAGGCCCTGGCATGCAGATTACACCAGCATGATGACCGTCAGGGCACAAAGCATGGTGTATATGGAGACCCAGATGGTAGTCCCGGCACCTGTGCTCTACACGAATCCGGCACCTGTGCTCTACACGAATCCGGCACCTGTGCTCTACACGAATCCGGCACCTGTGCTCTACACGAATCCGGCACCGCCTTATCCTTGGAGTCCGGTGTTCCAGCAGCCTCCGCCAATGGGAATGGTAATCCCATGCCAATACCGTACACCATTTCTGGTGGTAACACGCTTCCCGCCTCTACCACCTGTAGTCGTCGTGGCAACAGACGCAGCCGCCACTCGTTTTCCGATGCCTCCTGGGAGAATCTACCCTCCTTGCCCACAGGCTCCTATGGGCTTCCCGATGATGGCCCCACTGCAGCACCAGAGATACTACCACCAGCCTGGAGGTTTTTCCATCCCCCAGGGGCCAGTTCCCCTGAGAAACATCAGGAGCCACAGCCAAGCCGAAGGTTCAGTGAGGCCCCAGGCAGCGGCCCGTCTGGGAGGCAGCCAGAGCTCTGGTGTGAGAGAAATGGCAAACCAACAGCAGCCTCAGGGGCAAAAGGCCATGCAACAGAGAGGAAGCGACCAGCAGCAGGAGATGCCTGCCTCCCGCGGCAGTACCGGGAATTGGGAATGCCCGGGGTGTAAAGCCATGAATTTTTCATGGCGCGTGACCTGCTATAAATGCAAGAAAGTCCACACGTCAGTTGAGAGTGGAGGTCCTGACCCGGGACAGGCTCCTCACTGATTTCAGAAAGGTAAGTGTGAATGTCAGCACACTCCAAAGAGAATTTCCTGAAGCTCCTTTCTGGTTTAAGGAAAAAAAAAAATACTTAAAAAATTTCATAACCAAAGTTATAGAAAATTAAATAACATAATCTGTTATCCTATTACCCAGGTTAACCACTTTTTATCATTTGGGGCATATACACAAATACATACATTTTTATGTTCTTATTTTATTCATTTATTTTAACAAAAGGGGAATGCTTTTGAGTGTCACACTCATTAAATAGAAAGTTTCTCATAATTGTATTTCAATTTCCAGGTGGTGCATTCTGGATGACTGATGAAATCATCTGACGTCCTTAAGAAGTTGAAATTGTGAAGCCTTTTCTCTCTCTCTCTCTCTCTCTGTCTCTCTGTCTCTCTCTCTCTCTCTGCCTCTCTGCCCCCCCTCCCTCTCTCCCTCTCCCTCTCCCTCTCCCCACCCCTCTCTCTCCCCTCCCCTTCTCCCCACCTTCCTTCCTCCCTCTCTTTTTTTTCCTTTTTGTTTTCTGAAAATTCCAAGTCTTTGGAAACAGCTGTGTGTTTTTAGAGTTAAAGTTATGTAGCATATTAGGAACACTGCTTTTCCTTGAAAACTACTGCAGTGTTCGTGCTTATGTCTTGCTTTTATTTTTGAAATTTTATAAGTGAGGTTTTATTTCTGTGTCTCTGAGCTCCAGGGAACTTAATCGTTGTTGAAGAAGGTACACCCATCCCATGAAAAGATCTCTAAAGAATTAACACCGCAACTGAGAGTGCCCCACAGCAAAGTGAGACCTCAACTGGCTGAAGCTGAGAAGAGGGAGAGGAAAGGAAAGAAGACATGCTTTGGCACACATTAGTGTGAAAAGAGAGAGCAAATGACTTTGCTAGAATTTTGTTTCTTAGGATAGGAGATTTCATTTGGAAGACTTGGGTGGGGCTGTAGTATTAAGTTCTATAGATGATAGCAAAGCTGAGGAATTTAATTTGTTTAACAAATAGTCATGTGTCAGGAGCCACACTTATATGTCATTATCTAGTGCACAAATTATAACATGATTTGGGGAGTATTGTTAAGTGACAGCAGTGAGCCTAGTTTGAGATACCAAGTACATCAGCGGTGTCTCCCTTGCCTTGTATGTAGTGTGACCTTCAAGTAAATCTGATTGAAATAATATCCTTTCCATTTCTGCAGTTCTGGGGGGCATGTAAAGGAGATTATTATGAAAGAAATGGAGTGAGTTACTCATCTCATTGATCCAAGGTGAGACAAATGAGCAGTACATTAGATCAGGAGGAACTTTTCTGATACTCTGTTGATTTCCTCCCTTGAGAGGGACAGTTATGTTCCCAGTTGCCCACTGGCTTGGCTGAAAGATCACACTGGCCTGAGGAAATGTTGGCTACCTAACTGAGCTCTTGGCCTTGGGCTGCCCTGTCTCAACCTCCTTTACGGTCAATAGTGGAGGAAAAGCCAAATAGATTCTAAGGAAAAAGTGGCCACAATACTATGAGACACTGCTTCCCTTTGGAGGATTAATTAGAGTAAGAGAACTGGACTGGGGCAAACCCTCTTGGTAATGCTCCTGGACCCCTTCTCTTTTACTTAGTGTGTTTTCTTTAGGCTATCAGCTCCCCCAAGGCAGCTGCTGCAAGGCAAGGTGGGAACCAGGGGGAGTCCAGGCAACAGATTAAGTCAGCCTCCAATTTGAACAAAAGGAATCCTTGGTTCCCCTGTGCAATATCACCCAGTTCATCAATATCAACTTTTGTTTGGGGCTTCGCCCAAAACCTTGCCTTCTAATTTCTAATAAAGAGTTTGAGTTTTGCCTGCTATGTCTTCTGAGTAGTGTGTCTCCTCACGACAGATTTACTAAATGCTGACAGCTTAATTCCCCATCTTCCCTCCATCCCACTGAGGGGAAGCAAAGTTCAGTCTCCACCTTTAGATGGCTTCTCCTCTTGCTGTGAGTTACCCAAGAACTAGGGGGCTTCCGTGGGGCCTTCAAGCCATCATGGTTGCCACTCCTGCTTTCATTGTCCACATCCACATGGTTCTTTGGAAATGGGCATCTCTGCTCCAGGGTCAGTGGGTTATGGGTGGGCGGGGCATCTCTGCCCAGGATGGGAGCCGTAGTGCCTGGGGCCCAGGACCGCTACCTACACCAAGAAAATAGTCCTGTTAAAGTGCTGTCTCCCTGAGGCCTGCTGAGGTCTCATGAATAGACATTTGTGTCCCGTCTTCCTGCCTTCCCAGGCATTCTCTCACTCCTATGCAGTAGCCCAACAAAGTGCTCAGGACTGTGGGAAGCAGCCTGGCTGCAGAGTGCAGGCTAACCAGGTAAACTCGCAGTAAGACAAAGGAGGGTGGAGGCTGGTGACCTGTTTGGTATAGGAACAGAGATGTGGGCAGAGAATGAAAGCAATCATTCCTTGGGAGGGTAGCCCTAGGGCATCAAAGCCAAGGCTGTGTTTTCTGGGCTGGGTGGTGGTGTGCGGATAGCTCCCTGGAATTTTGGAAAGTTTGGATGCAGATGAAATTTGAGAACGTTCCAGCATAATTCATTTTGAAGTACTAGCAGGCCATTGTAGATACCGGTGCCATTGCTTCATTTGTGGCTTCAAAGTGGACTGTGCTGGCCATTGGCCTGCCTTTCGGTCTGCATGAAAGTAGATTCTTCCCAGTGTACAGCTGTCATATGGTTTGATGACACAGACTTTCAGGGCTGATCTTTTTTCCAAAGCAACCTACATGTTTTAGCTCTGAGGCTGCTTGTTGAAATCACTATGTTCTTTCAGGCTGGGCACATGCCATAAAGGCAGCAGATTTCTGTGGCAAGAGTCTGGGCCTTGGAAGCAGAGACCTGAGTTTGGACACTTGCTCTGGTATTCAGTCACTATATATCCTTGAAGAAGTTAACTGAAGTTCTCTGGGTCCCGGCAAGTGTCAGTGCCCTTTCCTTAGTCTCAAGGTGCTGCCCTCAGTGATGTGGTAATGAGTGTAAGGGATTATTAATGATTACCAAGAATTATCCTTGAATGCTTACCGTGGCCCAGGCACATTAAATACATCACCTCTTGTGGTGACTGTAAGGTATAACAAACAAAAAGCCCAAACCTATTGCTGTCAAGTTGATTCTGACTCACAGGGGCTCTATAGGACAGAGTAGAACTGCCCTCATAGGGTTTCTAAGGAGCATCTGGTGGATTTGATCTGCTTACCTTTTGGTTAGCAGATGTAGCTTTTAACTGCTATGCCACCAGAGTTTCCAAGTACTCCATTGATAGTTCTTTGAAGTGGATATTATTACCCCCATTTTACAGAAGCAGTGATTCAACACTCAAATTTGGAAATTGGTGAAGTCTGGCTTCAAAATGAAGTCATACGGGTTCCAATGATCTGTTTTGCAAAAAATGGCATGGTGGCAGTGTCTGAGCTCCTGAAATTTCACAAGAGGGAAAAGAGAATCAAGATCAACAGTCCAAGACTGATTTCTATGAGGTAGAAGTCAGACATGCCTCCTCTCTGTCCTACTTTGCCCAGTTGTAATACTAACTGTCCCTCCCACAGCACTCTCTGTTGCTGGGTTTGATTGCTGCAGTGGCCACACAGAACTCACAGACCATACTCACAATTGCGGGACTTGTTAGTGAAGTAAGAGGTTATAATTCAGGTTCGACAATGCTCAGAATACAGTTCTTTAGGACGGCCTCTTTCCAGCTGTGCCTGCACGCATGTCTCTTTCTGGCCCTTGGCCTTGGCCCTGCTTGGGTGTTACACAGCTCTTAGCTCTACTGTTAAGTACCCCCAGGCACTGCACTCTGCCCGTGAGCCTCAGCCCTAAGGTGCTCAGCTCTAGCCCTACCACGTGCCTAAACCAAACCAAACCCATTGCTGTTGAGTCAATTGCAACTCATAGTGACACTATAGGACAGAGTGGAAGTGCCCCACAGAGTTTCCAAGAAGCACTTGGTCGATATGAACTGCTGACCTTTTGGTTAGCAGATGTAGCACTTAACCACTGCACCACCAGGTGTTTCTACTACCAAGTGCCTATAAGTATTCTGTGAGCAAGCCTACTACCGGAAGACACTCATCCTTACTCCTTGGGCCAGGAAGCCCATCACACTGTCTCTTGCTGTTCTCTTCTGGGTCTGTCCCTTGACCACCACTTCACACCATCTTCATTGTTAAAGCTCTTTCAGTCTCCCAGTTCCAGGAGCTTCCCAGCTCAGGGATACCTTCTGTTCCCGGCTTCTCCTCCCTAGGACGATTGAGATCCTCTCCTGCAGCAGGTTGGCAAAACTGACCAGTCTGTTTGGCGGGTCACAATCTTATCTGCACAGGCCCACCCAACCACTTGGGTGGCAGTTACAACACTTTGACAAGAAAGACAACAAAAAAGTGATCCATCACACTGTCTCTTAGACTTTTACCCTCACTAAGTAATATATTTGCCTATCACCAGGGATCATCAATGCCTAGAGCCCAATGAAATAACTAAAAGGGAGAGACTATACTAGGAAACTCTCGTGGTGCAGTGGTTAAGTACTACATCTGCTAACCAAAAAGTTGGCAGTTGGAATCCACCAGGCGTTCCTTGGAAACTCTGTAGAGCAGTTCTACTCTGTTCTATAGGGTTGCTATGAATCATAATCAACTCAATGGCTCTGGGTTTGGTTTTGGTTTTATACTAGTGACAAGGAGCTATGATGGCATAATGGTTCAAGCACTTGGCTACTAACCGGCTATTGGAACTCACCAGCCACTCCACAGGAGAAATAGGTGGCACTCTCCTACCATAAAGATTACAGGCAAGGAAACCCTATGAAGCAGTTTTACTCTGCTATGAATCAGAATCGACTTGATGGTAATAGTGGCAGTCTGGTAGACAGCAAGTTGCTCTTTTAGAGCCTCTTAAGCTTTTGAGAGGCTCTCAGTAGATAGGGTCATTTATTGTCTCAGTCACCAGGACTGCCAAAGAGGGAGGTGATTTAGGCAGTAGGAACAACTTGTGTTTGGTTCAGCAGACTAGTCTTATGAAAAGTTTGTGTGAGTTCAGTATGATTAAAAGAGACCGCAACTTGACTGCTTATGTAAAACAACAACAGCAATAACAAACTGTTGCTGTTGAGTCTAAAGTCTATCTGAATTATCAGACTTTCATTTTAAGTGGGGAAACCCTGGTGGCGTAGTGGGTTGAGTGGTACGTCTGCTAACCAAAAGTTTGGCAGTTCAAATCAGCCAGGTGCTCCTAGAAAACTCTGTGAGGCAGTTATACTTTGACCTATAGGGTTGCTATGAGTAGGACCCAAGTCAATGGCAGTGTGTTTGGTTTTTTTAGTTGTTGTTTTAAGTGGATAAGGAGCCATCTGTACTAATCCAACATAACTCATTGCCATTGAGTTAATTCTGACCTATAGCAACCCTATAGGACACACTAGAGCTGCCTCATAGGGCGTCTGGTGGATTCGAACTGCTGACCTTTCAGTTAGCAGCCGTACAACTTAACCACTATGCCACCAGGGTTTCCAAGTCCAGTATAGATGTATATATATTTTCTATGAGGAAGAAATGGGAAAAGACACTTCCAAAGCTTTAAATGTCATGCTGCAAAATGGGGAATGGAATTGTTTTCAAAATCAGGGTACTAAATCTAGACAGAGTGGCCAAAATTATACATAATTTCCTTCCACATGCACTGTAAAGTCTCAACACCAAATGGTAGAGGATTGTTTTTTCTGAGGTCCAGTCACTCTGCATAGCATTCTTGGTGATTTCTTCACTTCCAGCACATGATAGAGTAAGTACAGTCACTGGCACTAAACCTCACATAAAATTAAAGATACTAAACAGCCCTGGCCTGTGACCATATGAGGTTGCTGTTGAACATACTTTCTCAGTGACTGTATGTTTGTCTTTTAGCATTTAGGGGAGGTGTTCAAGAAACCCTGGTGGTATAGTGGTTAAGTTTTGTATTTGTTAACCAGGGGTTGGCAGTTCAAATCTGCCAGTGTTCCTTGGAAACTCTGTGGAGCAGTTCTGCTCTGTCTTACAGAGTTGCTATGTGTTGGAATCGACCTGATGGCACTGGGTTTGGTTTTTCGGTTTTGGTTCAAGACCACGGTGAACTAGGCACAGGAAGTGCTACTGCACTAGGTAGCAGTACTCCCAGGGGGCCTATTGGTGTTGGAAGCCCTCTCTTCAGTATACCCAACAATTCTCCTAGAAGTTAGATCCTAACCTTTCTATGGGGCATAAAGCAATTGTGGAAAAGCATCGTATCCTCCCTAATGTAAAATTTATAGGTAAGCAACACCACTAGGAATCTCTAGGTGGTTTTGTGACATTACAGATTTGGCAAACAGTGTGCATTTAGAGAAGGCTTCCTTCCTATGAGCTGGGCACCTTGCTAGACTCTAGGAGAGATTGTTATTGTCATCAAGGACATCATATTCTATTTGCAGAAATAAGACAAGTGTGCCCCAAACTGTAGTTCTCGGCATTTCCATAAATTATTCTGTCATATTTTTTTGGCTTTTAGATGCCCATTTTAGAAAGATTCTATCAGAACATTAATTCATACGTATTTTCCCATTTAAATTAGGAAATCATCTATGACTATCAAGTTGTCTCATACAAAGTTGATATAACCCCAGCTATGAGCAGTCATTTGCTGTTTTAGTTTTGATCTTTGTGAGGGTTCAATGAGTAAATACAAGTTTAGGGCATAAAACTGTGTTTGTACATAATAGGTGCTCAGCAAATATTATATGTGGCCTAATCATGAGTTGGATCTGACTCGACAGCACTAGGCACTTGGCTGGCTAATCATAGGCAAATGGGCCACTTTACTAGGTTCTTTGTGATAATGTAAAACCTCAGAATCCCTCATTACTGCTTTAAATTAATTTATTTTTAACTTTTATGCCCTTTGAGAACCCAAGGTAAGAACCATCTCTGTGGAAAGCTAATAGTTTTAATATATGTAAGTGCCAATATATGTAATATATGTAAGTGTGAAAGGATTTTTGAGGGAAGCAAATTTAATACGTAGCACTTGGGGTAGCAAAGTGTCTTTTATAGCAGATAGGTTAAAATTGTGCCCCTAACCTATGAGAAATTTGCTAGGAAAGTTAACTTAGATTTACTTCAGAACAGTATGCTCTATTACAGCTCTACTTGTGACATTTTCCAGCTCTTTGTTTTTTTATGTGTATATCTGCTGTTTTAGGTTTCTTCATTCTGTACTACATTACAAAAATAATGGCATACAAGGCAGAAACCTGTGATTACTTTTGTGCCAGGCAGCATTAAACCAGACCCTAGTGTTTGTAGAATGGTGACAAAAAGCTCTCTATGGGTTTTGTGTGTAAGTAAAAGTTTTAGGGGATTTAATATCGTTTATTTATTTATATTTTTACTTGCTATATATTTACTTTGATAATTTCAGTGAACCATATTGTTTCCAGGAAAGAAATATATCGAACAAGTACCAAAGATTTCATACTTTACCACTACAATTCCTTGTATTGTTTAGACAGCTTTGGAATTTTAGAACATATGTGATGGTGTACTTTGTAAAAATACTCAGATTATTGAAAAACCCAGTGATCAATGTCTCTGGATTTTCTAATGGAATATTTATTACTCAGGAGCGCTGCTGGTGCAGTGGTTAAGAGCTATAGCTGCTAACAAAAGGTCGGCAGTTGGAACCCACCAGCTGCTCCTTGGAAACCCTTATGGGGGCAGTCCTACTCTGTCCCATAGGGTTGTTATGAGTCAAAATCAACTCGATGGTGACAGGTTTGCTTTCTTCAAGTATGATGTCCTTGATGTCATTCCACAACTGCACCTGTGTGTGGAAACCCTGGTGGTATAGTGGTTAAGAGCATAGGTACTAATCAAAAGGTCGGCAGTTCGTATCTTCCAGCCACTACTTGGAAACCTTGTGGGACAGTTCTACTCTGACTTACAGAGTCAGCAGAAGTCTGAATCAACTCAATGGCAGTGGGTTTGGTTTGGATTTTCTAGTTTATTACTGAGGAGGAAAAGGTAAATAATGCCCATGTTGCATCTGTAACTACAAAATGTATTTAAAAATCTACCATATTGGCTGTTTTGTTTAGTGGTTTGCAGTATCTCATTTATATTTATAAAACTAAGTAAGAAAGCATTCATAGACCATTTCTTTGTATTCCTTTGTCAAAATTTGGTATCTGCATTGTATAAATCAAAGTGGTCATCCATGTTTCAAAGCATTAGAGATCGGTTTAAAAAAGCTTCAGGCAAAAAAAATGTATAGACAAAAAGTCTCTTGGACTTGAATCTTTCAGACTGAGCTCCAGTGGTAGAACTACATTTTTGAGTTTCCAAGAAAGAGAATAGATTTTTAGATGGAAAGCTGGAGCCTCCTTTACAAAGATTTGATATTTTGTTATATTGTACCCTGGGGACCTCCACCCAGGATGAAGGGAGGCAGAGTGATGATTCAGTCACTAGCACAAAAGCAACTGGGTTGACAAGGCCCAAGAAGCACATGATGGTCTATTTGTCAAATGCTAAGATGTGCGGGGAAACATTGGTGACATAGTGCTTAAGTGCTACAGGTGCTAACCAAAAGGTTGGCAGTTCAAATCTACCAGGAGCTTCTTGGAAAGCCTATGGGGTAGTTCTACTCTGTTCTTTAGGGTTCCTATGAGTCAGAATCGACTTGATGGCAAGAGGTTTAAGGTGTGAGATGTGAAGATGAAGAGTTATTTCTATAAACCCAAATATCCAGGCTACCTGATAGATGCTGGTTAAACAATGAATATGAAAGAAGTCAATATTAGAAATTATGTACTCCTTGAAGCTAATAGGAAACCCTGGTAGCATAGTGGGTTAAGTACTGCATCTGCTATCCAAAACGTTGGCAGTTCAAATTCACCAGACACTCCTTGGAAACTCTAAGGTGCAGTTCTACTCTGGCCTCTAGGGTCTCTATGAGTTGGACCTGACTCGATGGGAGTGGGTTTCGTTTTGAAGCTAATAAGGAGTCCTACTCTTGCAGAGGTTATCCTTATAGAGGACAAACAAAAGGAACTAACTAGGCACCAGGTAGTGTGCTAGAATCTGGATGTGCAAAGAGGAATAAGGCATCATCTTTGTTTCCCAGGTATTCATAAGGTTGTAGGAAAAACAAATAAACAACATCCCGAGTATCTATTAGGTTCTAGGCACATTACATATGTCATCTCATTTATCCTCACAGGAAAAGTGAAATCAAAACTTGTAGGGGCTGGACGTCACTGGATCTAGAAAAAGGACGAAAAAGAAAATCAGACAACAGGAACTTATCTTCATATCCAGGTCTGCCTAGGAAAGAAGATATCTAGATCACTTTAAAAATAAACTAACCAGTGTTCTTTAACTTTTGATGGGTAAGCTGATGATGCAAATTCTAGACATGTAAGCTGAGAGAACAGATCCTGATTTTGTAAGACCCTTCCAAGACTCGTTAACTAAGGAGATACAGGCTAAAGCAGTGTCTCTGAGCTCAGAAGGCGAACAGATGTAGGCATGTTTTTAGTCGGTGTAGGGAAAGAGTTGACACTTGAAAAGTGTGATAATAACGTTCTAGAAGCCAAAATTATAGTTGTTAAATAGTTGGCTGGAGTCTGAGAAAGCCAGTGGAGTGAACCCAGAATTAATGGTGGGAGGCAGAAGAGGATCTACTCAGCCAGACTGTGTTTAAATCTTGGGCCTAGCACTGACCCGTTGTGTAACCTTGAGTAGGTTTCTTATCCTCTCTCAGTGTTTACTTCTTTAGTAGTAAAATGGGGATAATAACAGTATTTGTTTCATGGGACTGTTGCTGTAAATAGATGAAATAATACAATCAAAGTGCTTAACAGGATGCCTGGAATGTAGTAAGCAATTAACAAATATTAGCTATTGCTTCTGTTCCAGCAATGAAACTTCAGAAGCAGATAGAATTCCAGCTATAATTAGAGAGTATCCTTTGAATCATGAAAAAGGTAAAATTAGTACGAGTAAAAGGGATTGTATACAGCAGGCAGAAATATAAAGAACTTGGTGTCTCTAACAGGTTGTGCAGGTTTAAAATATAGGTCGACTTAGATTTTCCACGCTGAGTGAATTGTAAAGTCTGTTTCTTTTATCTGTCCTCTTGTTAGACCCTGCGCTACTGACGGGCAGGCACTGTGTTTTTCTTTTCTCGAAACTAAGTACCTACTATAGTGCCTGGCACACAGTAAACCAAATCAAATCTATTGCTACTGAGTTGATTCTGAGTCATAGGAACCCTGTAGGACAGAGTAGAACTTCGCCCATGGAGTTACCAAGGAGCACCTGGTGACTTTGAATTGCTGACCTCTTGGTTAGAAGGCGTGGCTCTTAAACACTGCACTACCAGGGCTTGTAAATGTCTCCTGAAAATAAATACTTTAAAGACAGGCTTATCTCAAAACACACAAGAACTCTATCTCTGGCTTCTCACAATGCAATTAAAAATAATTTAGCCCACCCTAATATTAAGAAATCCCTGGTGGCTTACTGGTTAAGTGCTATGTCTGTTAATCAAAAGGTCAGCAGTTTGAATTCTCCAGGTGCTCCTTTGTAACTTTATGGAGCAGTTCTACTAAGACCTATACGGTGGCTATGAGTCAGAGTTGACTCAACGGCAGCGGGTTTGGGGTTTTTTGGTTTAATATTATCAAAAGGAGATGCTCTTTTTTTTTTTTTTTGGTAAGACACTTTAATTTTTTCTTTTCTAAGTTTTGTAAAGGAAGTGAATCTTAGTAAGTGCTGAGAGAATGTGTAAACTCACCACAGGTGACAACATCATAACACTGTCACAGGAGAATTCACACCTATAGGAGTGCTAGTTGAAGAACAAAGTTAGTTTTGAAAGATCAGAGAGAAAGATTTTTTGAAATGTCAGATCCATTCTGTGAAACTGACCACCCTTGGCATCGTCCCTTTAATCTACCTGGGTTTGAGAACAGCCTAGGGCATTTGAAATGAAGACAATTAGCACCTCAGACAGGGCATCCACATGCAAAATCCTGTCACTTCTTATAAACCTTAGGAGATGAAAAGTTTGGATAGCAAGACACTTTCAACCTTGGCTGACAGTTTTCTAACTTCAGTGCTTTAATATTTTATTTAAGGGGCATCTGTATTCTAAAAGGTTGTAGATTGCTTTAAACTGTGCAGCTCTCTTCCTCCACTTCATGGTTTTTATTCTTAGTTTATTTTAAAACAACAAGAACAAAAGTATCTACCCTATTGGGTAAGACAGCAAACAGCTCTCGCTTCTTGCATGCAAAAGAGCTCAGCCCATTTCCCCTTGGTTTCTCTGTAAAGCATGCTTGGTTTGCCTTTAAAACACAGAATGTTAAAGCTGGTTATGACCTTTGGGGTCATCTGATTCAACTCCATTTTACAGATGTGGAAAATGAGGCTCAGAGAGATGAAGTGATTTATTGGCAAGATGAAGTGTGTAATTTGACTGTCATAGTTACTAGATTAGTGCTTGTTTCAATTAATCTTGCTGTTTTAAAGGTGGGCAGGAGGCACACAGAACTCAATTTGTGTGTGTGGTGTGTGTTTGTAAGGAGCCCTGGTAGTGCATCTGTCAAAGTGCTCATATGTTAACCAAAAGGCTGGCGATTTGAACCCACCCGCGGCTCCATGGGAGTAAGATGTGGCAGTCTGCTTCAGTTAAGGTTACAGCCTTGAAAAGCCTGTGGGGTGGTTCTACTCTGCCCTACAGGGTCGCTATGAGTCGGTATCCACTTGAGGGCAATGGGCTCGGTTTGGTGTGGGTAGAAGAATATTTAATTAAGTTTTTCTTTTATTTTCTAGAGAGCATTAATTTCATTCACTCAATAAATATTATTGACCGGACGGCAACCAACAGCAACAACACATGCCACTTACTGAGAATACAGTGGTGAGGACAGCCCACCATCCCCTGCTGTCATGCCCCTGACATTATAGTGGGAGAGGCAGACAATAAGCAATTAATCAACTAATTCTGCTGCAAAGGGGGCAGAATCCTAACCTCTCATTCCCCCCACCTCCTTTACTGTGGGTGTGGAGAGAGAGGAGGAAAAGAACTGTTTCCATTCTTTTTTCTCTGCATGCCAAGCTGAGTGCGCCTAACAACAATCAAGTTTGGTTTAGTATCGGAGTACTGTGAGGGTGCAGATGCCAGTATTTTTCATCAACACTGCAGAAATGGGCTGGTTCAGCTGTCAGCTAGCTTGTGAGATGACAATGAGGCACCGGCTATGAGAGTTGTACTATTACCTTATAATTTCTCTGTTCTTTTTTAATACAATCTTAGTTGTGCTGAACCCCATCAAACACGGCCGCTTTGACAAGTGTGCTATTTTGGCAACATAGAACAAAACAGAGAAAGAAAAGAAGAATGCCTGCTATGCTTTCGCTGTCAGATCTAGGTTGCTCTGTTCCTCAGTTGGTGAATGTTTGTTCAGGGTTGTTCAGAGACTAAAAAGGTTATGTTTTGTTTTTAACCTATGTAATACTGAATATTCTTGCAGTTTACCTTGCAGGCCGGTTGTTGTCCATACAGACTGATGTTTGGGGGTCCCTTTCCCTGTCTCCTCCCTTCACCTTTGAAATTCCACCACTGTGATTAATTTCTCTGAGCTTAACCACCTACCATCTCAGAACACAAAGAGTCCAGGGTGGACTAATTTCTCAAATCCTTAAAATTAGAATAAACATTCGTTTCTCAGATCACTTTCTTCCTTGACCCAAAGCATGAAAAGGGATAAGAGGTGGAGTTGGGCCCAAACATGTGAGATAGGGGGATGACATGACAACTTTTGCCCAGTTCCCAAGAGGCACCCCTAAATGTCATCTTGAATGCTTAGTGTTGACAATGACTATAGGAAGCCTATGTTTACATAAACACTTTAGATTCAATACTAGATTTGACATTAATTGCTATTAAGACTGGATACTCTTCAATCCAGGAGAGCTGTTACCAGTTGTCTCTTAAATCTTAGTCTTGTTTGTTCTTATGCATTTTGCAGAGTGAGCAAATATCTGATTATGACATAAGGTAGCTATGGTCAGGCTATGGGAAGAATGAAAAATGATTCTTCCTACTGAGCTTCTCAGAGGGCTAGCACTGAAGTTGTGGCAACCATACAACAGAATATTTAAATTCCAATTACAGAAGCATTTTTTTTTCATGACCTAAAGGTACACATATAAGACCTTTCAGCTTTAGGCATTTAACAAAATCTTATTCTAGTGAAAATGGAGACTATTTGGGGGGAAATATCACTTAACAGTGCATTTTTGAAACAGAATCAAAGCTTTTTATTTTAAAGAAGGAAATGAGGTTGAAATAAAAAAATAATGAGTTTAGCATCATTTGAAGAATAAACATTCTCTAGTAACAACAGAGAACAGAAGTTCCAGCACAGTTGTCAACACTGGCCAAATGATTTCAAACAGGCTTTATGCCCCAAATGCTGAAGGAGTGTCTTACATCAAAGGACACATGCATATCCACAGAAAGGTAAAGCACCAATTAACGGATTCACTTTCTCATCTATGGTCTATCGACTAGATCAATCTGGAACATCTTTGGATATGGGTGGTGATTTTTGTACCTCAGCCAGCACTTTGGGATCTTGGACAAGATGGTAGGACAAAAATCAATATTTGCTCAGACCCTAAGATTGCTCAAGATAGCTACATAAGGGAGGAGGAGGAGGAAGATGAAGGGTTTACCAAATATGCACTGGTGCCTACTGCCTCTCACGGTGTGGGAGCCTCGTGCCCATGTTCTGTAATAATACCCAGAACTTTTAGTCCTTCCAGTCTGTCAGTATGTTATTGCCTCACACGAGGGCCATGCTCAGTTTGCCTCTATCATGCACCCCTTTATGGGCTAGCTAAGCTGAGTTATCCCAGCTGGCTCCCGAGAAAACGGCAGGAACACGAGCACTGTCAAGCTTTCCTGTGTGTGTGCAAGGATCTGCATTGGTAGTGCAGCTCAAATCTTTTTGTCAGGACATTCTTCCCCTCTCCATACAATTAAGGTGTGGGGAGGGGAGGCGAACCCGGTGACAATAGCCAAGCTGCTAAATTGCTGAGCTGGTTTTAATTGAAGTGTGAGAAGGAGGTTTTAAGGCACGTTGACAACATCCTGTTGTTCGGGTGCTTGTCTGTCTTTTTCGCACATCTGGCTGAACTGGGATCCAGGTGGCTGACTGGTGCCTGGTGAACTAGTGCCTGGTGACATCTCCTATCTGCCTTCCCCTGCTTCATCTTGCCCAAGAACTCACCAGGTCATGGAGGCGGTGGCTGTGTATCATGGCAAAATCAGTCGCGAGACTGGGGAAAAGCTCCTGCTTGCCACGGGTCTGGATGGCAGCTATTTGCTGAGGGACAGTGAGAGCGTCCCAGGCGTGTACTGCCTGTGTGTATTGTGAGTACGGCGCAGCAGGGGCCCAGGACCTGGCGTGCAGCAGTCAGCCTTGGGCCTGCCGAGGGCATGGGCTGTGGGTGGGGGTTGTGATGGTGGTGGGCAGGGGTAAGGGCAGCCGGAGCTCGTAGAAGTCTCTGTCTCTGCTTCTCCACGTCCCTGAAGGTTTCTTCTGGCCCAGCCTGAGGACGTGGTGGACCACACTTCGGGCTAGGCAGCTCTCTGGAGATTTTGTGTCCTGGGTTCCAGAAAGATCTTGTCAGGATCTTTTGGGGACATCTGCAGAGAGTGCTGTTTTGGATGGGAAAACACGGGTTAGAGTTTACCATCACTCCAAAAAAGATCGAGGCTTCTGGCTTTTGCTTTGCCTTCAAGTTAGAGGTCAGCAATGTGGAGCCGTGCGATAGTGGATTGACCAGAATCGGAGCCACCAGCTCCGAGAAAAGGATAGGTCTCTCTTTAGCCAGCTCTCTTAAGATGATTTTGGGCCCATCATTCCACAGGAAGACTCAAAAGCTGAGTCCGTTCCTTTGAGAATGCAATGCTACTTAGGTTAGAATGGCCTAGAGAGGGTGGTTGTGAATTAAGCTGTTTCTCTAGATCTGCTTATTTAGCTTCTGTTAGAGGAATTGTGTGGGAGCTCGAGGTTTCAGAAAGAGGTCCCTTTTTGAAAGAAGTCAGGACCGACAACAGTCATAAAGGGCACAGAGGGAACACTCTCGCTATGATTCAGGTCTCAGGCCAAAATACCGTTTTGAATCAGAAATATTTTCCTTCATCATTGCTGCACGGCTCCAGAGTCAGCAGATCTGAGATCTAACCCTAGACTAGCCAAATGCTGGGCTTGCGGCCTCCGGAAAGTTAACCTCTCAGTCCCTTTGTTTTGTCATCCATAAAATGGGTATAATACTACTACTTATCTCCTAGGATTGTGAGGATGAAATGCCATAACGCACATAAAAAAACTTAGCCCTGGACGTGACATAGAAACCCTGGTGGTATAGTGTTTAAGTGCTACGGCTGCTAGCCAGGAGGTCGGTGATTCAAATCCACCAGGCACTCCTTGGGAACTCTATGGAGGCAGTTCTACTCCGTCCTCTAGGGTCGCTATGAGTTGGAATTAGCTGTACAGCAATGGGTTTGGTTTTTTTGGATATATTTTTAGACATGACACAGTAAATGTTCAGTAAGTGTAAACTAGTGTTATTAGTATTACCTTCTCTTTTCATAGTGTTGTTGCGGGAGCATTTCTAGGGAAAGACCTAGCCTGAACACTTCTCAGCAACAGGATAGAAGTACCCGTGAAAATATGAGCCCTGCTGAGCAGTTCCTATGCAGAAACAGAATGAGGAAAAGTGCATAAATACCTAAAATGATAGACTGCAAGATTTTGAAATATGTTCTGAATCAGTGAAGAAAGATTATGTTGAGGCTGGTGTTACAGGATTTTCATGTGTATGTTGGCTTTTTAAAAGGGGCCCTCCATGTTTGTGGGAACTCTCAGTTAACCAGAGTACGCTCACTCTCTGGTATGCTAACTAGATATATTGTAAAGACTTCAAGGGAAATATGTGGAAACTCTTGAGGCTCTTGGGCTCAGATCTTTATGTTTTGCTTATGTTATTGTTTTCCCCAGTTGGAAACCAGGAAAGCCCAATGAAAGCCAACTGGTGTTCTTGGCTCTTTTCTTAACCAAAGGAGGTGAAAGAGTGAGTGGGTGGTGCATGGGGCTGCGTTAGAAAAGCTAACAAAGGAGATGATGGGCCTAAACCTAGAGGTACAAAAAGAGGGGCCAAAGAAGCCCATCTAGGAGAGGGAGAGCAGAGGACAGTGTGTGCCAAGACTTATCTAAGGCTTCAGCTACATTGGCTTCCTGCTATTTCTCAAGAATGACAAGCATGATTCCCTTGTAGGTTCTTTGAGCTTGTTGTTCCTTCTGTCAGAAATACATCCTCTCTCTGTTTCTGTTACATTCTATCTCTTTGTTTTTCTTCAAGGAGCATAAAATTCTCTGACATTTGTTTGCTTACTTATTTATTGCTGGATTCTCCTGTTAAAATGTAATCTCTTTAAGGGCAGGGACATTACAGTGGTCATTGCTGTGTCTCTAGCAACAGGAACACCACTTAACATATAGTAAAATAAAGAAATAAAGCCAAACTTGTTGCCATCGAATCCATTCTGGGTCACAAGTGACACTATAGGACAGATTAGAACTGCGCCATGGAGTTTCTAAGAAGCACCCAGTGGATTCGAACTGCCATAGCACTTAAACACTATACCACCAGTGTTTCTATGACACATAATAGGTGCTCAATAAATATTTTTGCGTTGATGAATTAATCAACTGTCAAGGCAAATTCTGTTCTTTACTGTAAAGAACTTTGGACTGATATCAAGAGTCCAGGATGCAGCCCGAAGGAAGTCGCTCAACTTCTCTGTGCCTCAGTTTCCATATTTGTAAAATAGGAACAATAATGCATATTCTACCTTCTGCATAAGATTGCTGTGAGTAGCATATGGAACTTGAGCCTTTTGCACATGTAGGTCAGGGCCACATAAGGAATTAACTTAGGTGGGAAATTTTCAAACATTTAGTTTTCCCTGAAAGTGAATCTTGCATAAATGCGTTTTTTTTATGACTTAGCTTCCCATGAAAACCTCCTATAAAATAGCAGAAAATTGAATTAGTAGGCAAATTGAGAGTCCTCAGACCATGTCTTTTGATGGGGACACAGTGGCCTCCAAGTCTTAATGGGACCTTTAGAGTGATAGTTGAGTTGTCAGACTGCTGTGATACAAGGACATAGTGCTCATTATCAGAGTTTCTCCACCTTTTTTGAGTCCAGGGTCCATCCCTGATCTTTTTTTTTTTCCCTTAAAGCTTTATCTTGTTGTATATGGAAACCCTGGTGGCATAGCAGTTAAGTGCTACTATATCTGCTAACTGAAAGGTTGGCAGTTCAAATCCACCAGGCACTCCTTGGAAACTCTATGGAGCAGTACTGCTCTGTCCTATAGGGTTGCTATGAGTTGGAATCGTCTCAACAGCAGTGGGTTTGGTTTGGTTTTGTTGGCTGCAGAATATTTACTTGGTGACATATATCCCTGAGTCTCTTTTGATAAACATAAATATTTCATGCCCCCTCTTTGGTATAATGGAAATCCTGGTGGTGTAGTGGTTAAGTTGCCAACCAAAAGGTCAGCAGTTTGTGTCTACCAGGTGCTCCTTGGATACGCTATGGGGGTAGTTCCTGGCACTGTACTATAGGGTTGCTATAGGAATTGACTTGACAGCATGAGTTTTTTTTTTTTTTTTTTGGTACTATACTGGAATAACAAAGAAATCAATTTTGAATTTGAAACAAACCACATACTCCTTGTGAAACAAAACTCCTATGTTTATGACATAAAGTTAAAATAAGAATGTAAATGATATCATACACATATCCAATAAGATATAGTTAACAAACATGCATTGACTGTAGGATTCACTTGGACTGGTGTTGTGGATTGAATTGTGTTCCCCCAAGAACCAAGAAATGTGTAGAAGTTTGGGTGGGCACTGATTGCCAGTATTGTGCGATTTTTCCAATTTGTTGTAAATCCTGCCTCTACGATACTAAAGAGGGAGGAAGGGCAACAGTTGTGTTGGTTGGGCAGGACTCAGTCTATAAGCTTGGACTGTGTCTTGAGGCAACATCCTGAGAGATGAAAGAGAAGTAAACAGTAAGTTGGGGACCTCGTACTACCAAGAAAGCAGTGCCAGGAGCAGAGCGCATCTTTTGGACTTGGGGCTCCTGTGCCTGCGAAACTCCGAGTCCAAAGGAAGAAGACTGACTGAGACTGAGAAAGCCTTCCCCTGGAGATGATGCTCTGAATTTGGACTTTAACCCACTTTATTGTAAAGAAATACGTTTCTCTTTGTTTAAGCCGTTCACTTGTGGTATTTTCTGTTACAGCAACACTAGATGACTGACACAAAAGGTTTTTTATTCAACCTTTTGATTGTTTCCATTATCCAGGAAGGTTTTGCAGAGCTTTAGTTTCTATCTTATTATTGCAGAAAGAACACACTTTGTATGCTTTTCAAACTGTTGTGGTTTGGGTGCTGTTGAGCTGATGCCTACTCGTAGTGATCCCATGTGACAGAGTAGAATGTTTCTGCTGAGTTTTCTAGACTGTAGTCTTTATGGGAACAGATTGCCAGGTTTTCTTCCCTTAGAACCATTGTGTGGATTTGAACTGCGAACCTTTCTGATAGCAACTGAGCTCCTAACCATTGGGCAATTACGGTTTAGTGTTTCAAACTATACTTGCCTCTCTCCCCAGTTATGAACCCTCTAATCATAGCCTTTAGATCTGGCCTCTGAAAGTTTTCCTGTGTTCACGTAGAAACCTGAAACTCATTCTAAAAGCACTGAAGTGAAACATCTATAGGATTGGGTTTGCCTTCATTGAAAATGAGGAGTTTTTCTTACAATTAATTTTTCATAGTGTATCTAGAAGTCTGTTTAAAAATAGTTCCTTGTAAGTAATGCTTATTCATTATAGAAAAGTTGGAAAAATATGGATAATGGAAATGAAGGAAAAATCATCCATAGTTTTATAACCTAAAGGCAACTATTAAAAATCAAGTGGATTTTCTTTTACATTAAAAAAAAAAGCAATGTTTTGTAGGCACACATGTGCTGTTACAACGTTGTATTCTGCTACATTTTCCATTTGACAGGGGAAAAAAACCTCACTCATATATAGTGTTATTACAAACGATTTTAAGCATTATTTTTAATGGCTGCTAGTCTAGTCATTGAATGTAACATATTTTCCTTAATCAGTCACCTGTCTTTAGACATGTGAATCATTCCAATTTTTGGCTATTACAGAAATTCCATCACGGTTCATATTTTAGTGTTTAAAGTTTTCATTGTATTTATGATTATAGTTATTTCCTTTTCATGGATTTCCAAATGTGGAATTTCGAGATCAGAAAACACAAACAGTTTAGGATTACTGATATACATATGACCACCAAATATTTTTTCTAAATTGTTACTCTAATTTGTATGCTCGTCAATGATGTGTGAGAGTGTCCGTTTTTTCATACCCTCCATAGCAGCAGATATTCTTATTAAAAACAAATTCTCCTTGAAATATGGTATTTCACTGTTTGTTTTCTACTTTTTTTGGTTAGTGATTGATGCCTTCTCTGTGATTGTTAAGCTGTTCTAGTTCTTTGGTCATGCCTTGGTTCATTGTGTACTTAGCCAACTTAACTGCTTTTCTTAACACATTGTGAGATTTTACAAATTAATCCTTGATCTGTTATGTTTCTTGCAGGTATCTTTTCCCAGTTTGGTGTTTGCCATTACTGCTTTTTTTTTTTTTTTTGACACACCAAAAAAAAAGGAAAAGAAATAAACTTTTTTAGTACTCAAATCTATCACTCATTTTCTGTGTATTTTGATTTCCTTCTTTTTTTGCTTCCCAGCTTCGAAAGTCCTTCTACCTCCAGAGGTGTCATAAAGCTTAATTTGAGTTTTGGTTTTCATTTTAAATCTAAGGTTTGGTTAGTCTGCATTTGATTCCTTAATTCCATATGGAATATTAATTTAATGTGAAGAAAAGATCTAAATTGATTTTGAACCCCAAAATCTAACATTTTAAACAGAACTTTCATCACCCACTGATATGTTAGCTTACTTTACCATATAGATTAAATGTTACATATTAAATTCTTATATGTAAAATGATTGTTGTCTCTGAACTATCTATTTGGCTCAATTAATCCATTTATTCTTATACTACTAGTTTGAAAGCCCTGGTGGCGTAATGATTAAGTGTTACAAGTGCTAACCAAAAGTTTGGCAGTTCAAATCTACCAGGTGCTCCTTGGAAACTCTCTGGGGGCAGTTCTACTCTGCCCTACAGGGTCTTTATGAGTCAGAATCAACTGGACAGCAGTGGGCTTGGGGTTTGGGACTAGTACTATATAGTGCAGTCATGTTTTAATACATTTAATGTTATTTGCTATTTTTCCCTATTAGAGCTGTGAGGAGAACTCTAGAATCATTTTGTTAAAGAGAAAAAAAAGCCTCCAGAATTGCATTAAATTAAAAAAACTAAGGAGGAATTGTTATCTTTAAAGGATTTAGTCTTCCCATCTAAAAACGTAGTATGTCTCTCCATTTATTGACTTCATTCATTTATATCCACCAAGGAGGCCTGGCGGCACAGTGGTTGAGTGCTTGGCTGCTAACTGAAAGGTCAGCAGTTGGACCCATGAGCCCTTCAGTGCGAGAAAGCTGTTGTAGTCTACTTTGGTAAAGACTGACAGCCTTACAAGTCACCAGGAAGCTGTTTTATTCCATCCTATAGGGTTGCAATGAGTTTGAATTGGCTTGACGGCAATGTGTTATATCCATCATTGTATTTCTGTAGTTTTCTTCCTATAGGCCCTGAACCTTTGTTAAGTTTCTTTCTAGTTACTGGGTTTGTCTTTATTTTTTGTTTCTATCATAAATGAAATCTTTTTCCATTGCATTTTCTGTTGCATCAAGAAAACTGATTTATGTACTTTTCTTGAATTTCTCCAGTATACTGAATGCTCTTATTAATGCAAATATATATCTATATATAAATATAATTTTAGCTATTTTTGTCTTTGGGATTTTAGGTGCATGCAGTTTCTTTTCACTAAAGTATATGTGTGCTCTCACATTCCTCTCTTTCTCGTCTACAATGTAGATAGCCACTGGGAAAATCCTTAATGCTCAGTGGGATTATTTGATGTTGACAAAACAAAAGCAAACCAAAAAAAAAATTTGAGTGTGAATAAATAGTTTATCTTCATGATTCACATTCTTCTGTTCATATGGGACTTTGTTTTCCGTGTATCTGGTGGAAGGTTTGGAAATACTATTCATGTTCTTGAAGCTCAAGGACACATAATGAAGTCATTAGACATATATGACTTTAGATAAAAAGGATAATTACCTTTTTGTTCTTTAAGATTTAAAGGGATTACATGGAATAAAGCTCTTATTAAACAATTGAACCAGAAGGATGCGGGGAGCAGTGATAAAAATCTACCGTATCAGTTGTAATAGAGGGAACAGTGGGGCAATGGACCCAAAAAAGTGAGAAATGATAACTTCTATTACATTTATTATCATTATTTTTTAAATGTAATTGTATTGTTGTGTGTGTTGGCATATTTATTTTCATGACAATTTAGGCCGCGAAAATTATTTTGGACTTTCCAAGTATGATCCATTCACATCAAAAACAGCCTGAAAGCCAGCTTAGATTTCAATTTGCCACAGGTAAATCATGGAAAATTCCCAGGCAAATAAACCAAGAGGTGACACTGTGGTTAACAGTGTAAAACTGAAGTTGCAAGGTTGGCTTGAAGATGTCATTTAGTGTAAACAAAGGAGAATGCTGGGTTGACCTCTTTGGGGCTCTCCCCAGTTGGCTTCTTCTCTTCTTCTCCCTCCCCTCCACCTTAGTGGACAGTTCCAGTCCTATGGTCCAGCTGACCCCTTCCCTTTTTTGGGAACTGTGTCTTGGGGATTGCCTTTCTGACTAAGTCATTCCCTGTAGGAACCTATAGTGTTAGAAGAAGCTTCTATAGGAGACAGGCAGCAGAGACTGGTGGTTAAAAGCCCAGATTTTCCAATCAGAAGCCTCTGTATGTATATACAGGCTCTGCTGCTTAATTAACTATTTTACCATAAGTAAATTGCTTAATTTTTCTGTGTCTCAGTCTCCTGATCTGTAAAATAGGGATGACAATGGTAAGTAATACTTAATCTCGTAAGGTTGTTATGAGGGTTATTGTGTGAGTTGAAGCCCATAAAGTACTTAGAACATGTAATGGATTTTTGTTAACATAAATACAGACCTATAAATAATTACACTATAAAGTTAGATCGTTATCCAAAACCCCAACAAAACCTGTTGCTGTTAGTGGATTCTGACTCACAGTGACCCCTGTGTTCCACAGTAGAGTGGTGCTCTGCAAGGTTTTCTTGGACATAATCTTTATGAGAGCGGATTGCCAAGCCCTTCTTCTGTAGTCCCACTGGGTAGGTTCAAGTTGCCAGCCTTTACACTAGTAGTAGAGTGCGAACTGTGCCACCCAGGGACCTTCTCAGACCATTCATTGTTCGTAGCTGCTGCTGAGTCAGTTCTCACAAACAGCAACTCTCTGTATGCTAGAGTGAAACACTGCCCTGTCCTGCACCATCCTCATAATCATCATCACACTCCCTGTTGTCACGGTGTCCCATCCGTCTCGCTGAGGTCCTTCTGATTTTCCACTGACTGCCTACTTGTTCTTCTTCAGGGACTGGCCTGTCATAGAATCCTATAACATAAATACAATGTTAAATGGTAGTCCAGGGGAAGGACAGATTGCTTTTATTGTCACGATGCCTCAAAGCTGGCATTCAAGTGTGGTCTGGCCATCAGATTTCAAGCTTAATGGGTTTTGACTATTCTGAAAATTCAAATAGCTTTAAAGGAATGAAGACTGGGCCATGAGTAATTCATAAAATTCTTGAATCAGAGTATAGCCTCAACAATAATGCCTTTGTAAAGGATGCAGCTCTTTGGACATCAAAGTTCTGAAATATTTGTTTTCAAAAATCAATCTTATTGTCATTATGCCTTGTATTTGCACAAGGCATTAGTGTGTGGACATAGAGGACATAGGTGCTAGCTTACTTTTCTTGTGGTGTCATGAAGCAACCAGATACAGCTAAATAATTTGTTTAAGCCCTTGAAGTGGTATTACAAAAAAAATTGATATGGTTTTGTCAGTTCTAAATCAAGATCTGCCCCCAATGCTGACCTGCTGAGAAAACATGAAATAAGTCAGATTGCTTTTTTCTTGCCCATTTGTAATTGAACGTTTTCCTAAAGTCTAGGGGTAGCTCTGGTAAAATAAGACAGTTTTTAATATTGTCATGGCCTGGATTCACACGTTTTACAGTCATTAAAATGCAAAATATTAGTTAAGAAAATAAATGAACGACAAAAAGAGGAAAAAAACCCCACAGTTATTAGGTGCCTTCAAGTTGGTTTTGATTCACAGTGACCCCGTGTGTGACAAAATGAAACACTGCTCAGTCCTGTGCTATCCTCACAATTGTGGTTATCCTTGAGCCCGTTATTGCAGCCACTGTGTCAATCCATCTCATTAAGGATCTTTCTCTTTTGTACTGACCTTTTACTTTACCAAGGGTATTATGTTCTTTTCCAGGGAATGATCCCTCTTGATAACATGTCCAAAGGACATGAGACAGTCTCACCATCCTCACTTTTAAGGGGAGTCCTGGCTGTACTTCTTCCAAGAAGGATTTGTTTCTTCTTCTGGCATTTCATGATACATTCAGTATTCTCCACCAACACCATAACTCAAAGGCACCGATTCTTCCTTCTATTTCCTTACACATTGCCCAGCTTTCAACTGCATATGAGGTGAATGAAAATACCATGGTTAGGTGCACCCGAGTCCTTAAAATGCCATCCTCACTTTGTAACATTTCGAGGAGATCTCTTGCAGCTAGATTTGCTGAATGCAATGCATCATCTGATTTTTGAGGAACCGCTTCTTATTTTGCGGTATTTAATCCCATTTTTCACTATTCAAAATATAACTACTATGAAAATCTAGGTCAAATTGATCTTTCCTTTTGATTTGTTTTGTTGGATTGTGCGAGGATAAAGATTACTAGGTCAAAATACGCAAAGTTTTATAGCTCTTGTTACTAATGCCAATTTGCTTTCTAGAGCAGTGATTTTCAGCAGATATGAAGAGGGTGTGTGTAATCTGAAAAACATATTCATTGTTTCAGTTTAATTTTATATTATAAAGTTATTGTTTCATAATATGAATGCCAGAAAATAAAACTTGAAATCTTGTCGGGGCAGGGAAGGTAATGGTTGAGAAACATTCCTCTATGAAAACAACTGGCATAACTTCAGCTTATATTACAATTAAATAGCATTCTTTAAATACAAACTGAGTGACTATGGGAGAGACAGAAAGGCTTCCAGAGAGTTGAAAGAAGTCAGCTTGGTATTGGGAAAGTTTCCATCAGTATTCCTGGTAAGGCACAGGCATTCTCTATGCATTTTCAATCAGTTCTTTTCTAACCTCCATGTTCATACAAATAACCGGGAGGTCTCGTTAAAATGCAGATTCTGATGCTGCAGCTGGGGTTCGGGCTGGGCCTGAGAATCTAGATTTCTAGCAAGCTGCTAGGCAATGCTGATGCTGCACGGTTTCAGATCTCTTCCATCCATAACCTGTTATTACGAGTTGACTACAGGTGGACGTTGGTCAGTTACTTAAGCGATTTGGATGGGGAACAGATGAACTGCTGGCTTATTTCAGGGCTGAAACAATTCCACTCATTCAGCGAATTGAGGAGTTGGGGAAGGGTAGGAAATTGTTAAAATTAGATGGGTTAATGATGAGAAATTTTATCTGCCATTGACACCAGGTTTTTCAGAGACTGAAGAAGGTAAGAACGTTTGAAGTGGTACTCAGGTTCCTGCTGCTTAACTGAAAGTGAGATAAGATCACATTCGTTAGGAAATATATATATTTTTTTCAAAACAGACCCATTTATTTTGACTAAATGAGGCTACATGGTAGTAGGAAGCTAGATTCATTGTAGTTTTTGGAGATTCATGGTTTCAGAAGGTGAAAAACTGGTTGCTTACCATTTTGCTTACATTGTTGCTGAGATTCTAAATAATGCACTTTCATATCACCCTCAGTGAGAAAATTATTGCAGTTAACTGCTTCCCATAGGGAAAATGAAACTAGGGGTCTGTGTTATTTCCTTGCTTTTATCTCCAGTTTGCTGTGTGGCTTTAAGAAAATCACTTAAGGCCATAAGTTCTGAGCTCCCATGGTGTAAAATGGAAATTAAAGCTCTTGCCTTGTTCCCCGTAGAGTATTTACTGAAATCAGTGGGCTTTGAGGTAGATTTCAATTGCTTTAAAAAAAGATTTTAACACTGTTGTATTTTATATTTATTCAGAGTATTAGATACAGGCATAGCTCAAATTATTTTAATAAGATCTAAAAATTCTGGCAAAATCTTCATAACAAAAATGAAACATTTTCTCTAATAGTGCCAGCAATTAAACTGACCTATGTCACGAGTCAAATGAAAATAGTTTAGAACATTTTAGATGCATTCATTTGTCCTGTAGGCAATCGGTACCTTCAAATGTTATTAAAGGTACAGGAATTTAACTCACATATTTAAAGACTTTTAGTTCTTATGTGAATTAATGACAAATGTGGTCCATTACTCAAGCATGACCCTCTGCTTGGAATGTTTTAGCATCATCTGTTCTTGTAAGTCTAAACACACTGATTGTAACCAGAGGTTACTGGAGGCCCTAATCAAAGAGCTAATATTGTCCCGAATTTGTACTCAAGAATAATAGTCTGAAAATGTATTACATAAACCCTATTGATTCAGTTCACATCCATAAATCATTCATTATTAAGTTTACCTTACCTTTTTTGTGAAGTAAAAACTTGCTAGGCAAATTAAGTTGCACCACCATATATACTAAAATATAATAAATAATATATGCAGACTACAGTGTCAAGATGAAGAGCTGGGGCTCTAGAATCTAAAGGACCTGATTCAAATCCCTGGTTTGTTGTTTGTCCTTCAGTATGGCTGTGGTTACTTATCAAGATTCAGTTTCCTCATCTATAAATGAATCTTACAGTACAAAACTTATAAGATTGTTGTGAGATCCAAAAGAGATAGTGCCTGTAAAATTCTTGGCATAATAGAAAAAAATTATATCAATGTATAATATGCATATACACCAAGTATTGGGGGAGAATGTTTTCACCATCTAAAATGATAAGCTAATTTCAAGCACTTTAACAGTACTTCTTTTTATTCAAATTGCTATTATAGTATAAAAGATAAAAAACCAAACCCATTGCTACTGCGTCGATTCTGACTTCTACCCTTCCCAACCCTACCCTACTTTACCCTGCTTTAACAGCCTCGCTGGTAGAATGGCTAAGCTGCTAACCAAAAGGTCAGTGATGCGAACCCACCAGCAGCTCTATGACAGAAAGGACCTGGTGACCTGCACCCATAAGCATTACAGCCTAAGAAGCCCTGTGGAGCGGTTCTACGCTGTCCTATAGGGTTGATGAGAGTTGGAAATGACTTGACAGCACACACCAAGAACAAATATTATGGTATAAACTAACATATGAAAAACCGCTGCCATCCAGTTAAATCCAACTCATACTGACCCTAGAGGTCAGAGTAGAACTGCCCCAGAGAGTTTCCAAGGAGCACCTGGTGGATTGAACTGCTGACCTTTAGCTTAGCAGATGTAGCACTTAACCACTACGCCACCAGGGTTTCCATCATGAGTCAAAATCCACAATATTATATAAACACACTGCCATTGAGTTGGGTCTGACTCACAGAGACCCTAGAGGTCAGAGCAGAACTGCCCCATAGAGTTTCCAAGGAGCACCTGGTGGATTTGAACTCCCGACCTTTTGGTTAGCAGACATAGCACTTAACTTACTCTGCCACTGGGGTTTCCCAAACTAACATATAGTAATACTGTATTACTCTATATTGTAATATTAATTACAATAATTATTACAATATTAATATTGTAATATTAATATTATAACTAATATCACTATTTGTAAGTAGGCCCAAAAGCACCTTCACCCAGTGAAATGCTGTTTTCATTTTCATGGTTTATATGTACTTAAAAAAATGAGACTATTTTTTTTAACACTTGAATCATTCATAGTCCCAGTTACAACAGGTCAAATTAGATTCTTAGAGTATGAGTTAATCACATTTCAAAAGAAAGGAAAATAAAGGAAGAAAACAGACTTGGCCCTGTGATTAGGCAGATAGTGTACTTATGTAAACAAGTTAGATTTGCCCGACTTTTGTTGCACTGATGCTGTGTATGTGTGTCCCCATGTATGTAACATTTTGTAAATGATAGGAAGTTCAAGTTGAGAGCATTCATTGTTCTTTTGGAATTTTACAGTAATGAAAGTTTATTCTTTCACAGGTATCAAGGTTACATTTACACATACCGAGTGTCCCAGACCGACACAGGTTCTTGGAGCGCTGAGGTACAGCTCTTTTGTTTATTTTTGTTTCTATGGGCATCAGGGAAAGTGTTTGAAATTTAGACTGGTTTTGTAAAATGGTAATCAGATCATGTGTTATCAAAATTTCATCAGATTCAAATCACTAAAGGCCCAATCCCAAGTTGTTCATGCATCATTAAGAAGCCTGGAGAGAATTTTGGTCCCAGTCCTTGTGAGTCACCTTGGTACAGAATGGTCTGACTTGGGGGAAAGATTTAAAAAGCAGAAACATTGTGTCAAACTTGCAGTGCCTATCTGAAGTTTTAGAAAGCATGCCAGATATCAAAAATACATGAACGATTAGACCAGCAATTATCTGCTAAATGACACTAACATGAGTGTTGGTGCTGTGAGGTGGGGAGAACAGATTAAAAAACATGACTCCTACTTGCTAAGAGCCAATTATCCTCGGGGAGATCCTAATCACAGGTGAACCTGGGCACCATGTCTGCTCACCCCACCTGGCCCTGCTAGCTTTCTGACCCTGAGCAGGCAACTTAACTTTTCTGGGACCTGGTTTCTTTATTTGTAAAATGATCCTTACTCATCAGGCTCATTTTGAGGATTCAGTGAGATAATGCAGGAGGTAGAGGAAGTTCTCAGCCACACAGCCTGGCTTATAAAAAACCCTCAAAAATGTGAGCTCCCTAAAATTACCGAATAATATAAGGTTTTATGGCAACCTGGTGGTATAGTAGTTTAGGGCAGCATCTGGTAGCCAGAAGTTTGGCAGTTCAAATCCACCAGGTGCTCCTTGAAAACTCTATGGGGCAGTCCTACTCTGACCTGTAGGGTTGGAATTGACTTGATGGCGGTGCCATAAGGTTTTATATAGTCAGAGGCTAAGTTAGCTAGCATAGGAGTTAAGAGAAGAGAAGGCTTTGCAAAGGTTAAGGTAATCAGGGCAGTTTTATGTGTGAAGGCAGGACTCGGAGCTGAGCCACGTGGGCAGCACTTGTGTAGGTGGAATACAGGTGAGAAAACAGTGTAGTGGCTTTTAAGCTGTGCTGTGCAAAATCCTAGAGTTTTTCTACCTGGGTGCTTTGGGGCTACCTGGGGTAGGGGGTTGTAGAGAGAGAAGAGGAAGGTAAGTGGGTATGCTTTTGGTTTCCAGCCTGGCTTCAATCTGAGTAATTTCCCTTGGTTTTGTTTATGAACTGAGACTCTGAATAGGATTTCATTAGAAAAAACGTGTTCTTCTGCTTTAAAGACGTTTAAAAGCCATGCACCATTATTCCAAGAAATGGTTGTAGAGAGAATCTGTTTTTGGGAGCCAGGGTAGTATATCCTATTTTACCTATGTAGAAGTCTGTACAACTAAAACTTTTGATCTCTAATGCTTTCTCTGATTTCTGACTCTTTAAAACAGCCTCTCTTTACAATGAAAGTACCCCATTATAAACTGCTTGAAAACACAAATACTAATCAGCCCCTGTTAATATCTCAATCAATCTGTGCATTAAAGGCACTCTAAAATCTAGGCATAAAAAGATTTAAAATTGCTCTATCCTTTAAAAATTCATCTGTAAGCTAAAACAAATTTGGACTATAAATATTTGGAACTTCTAAGATGAACTAGGGCAAGTTCATAAAAGTTGTTTTATATCAAGATAATTAACTCTGTAGTGCTAATTAGAGGAAAAGCAGTACCATTTCTAATGAAAACTATTTATGCTTGTTTATTTTTACTTCTCTGCATCACTGTAGAGATGATTGAATAAGAAATGAGACTTCATTTATTATGAAGACTATTTATGTGTACTATGTACATATTATGTATAAGACTGCCCTGGTTGTGCAGTGGTTAAGAGCAACATCTGCTAACCAAAAGATCGGCAATTGGAATCTACCAGGTGCTCTTTGGAAACTCTGGGGGGGCAGTTCGACTCTGTCCTTTAGGTTCATTATGAGGCAGAATTGACTTGATGGCAATGGGATACATGCATCATATATATATATTATAATAAGAAGAGAGCCTTGGTGGCACAGTAGTGAAGAGCTTCGCTGCTTACCAAAAGGTCAACAGTTCAAATCCACCAGGTGTTCCTCGGAAACTCTATTGGGGCAGTTCTGCTCTGCCCTGTAAGGCTACTGTGAGTCAAAATCTACTCAATGGCAGTGGAGTCTTTTTACATATTTGTGTATAATTTGACCAGGAATAGACCTTCTCTTCAAAGAAGTAGGCTTCAGTTGTTGAAAAGTACTTTTTATAGAGAGGATCACGGATTTGTAGGGCTCAGCATTTGGTCTTTAAACTTGCTTTTCTCTGTTTCAAGTGTACCATCATATGCAGATTGTTCCATGCTTTGTGATCATGTTAAGGAAGACAGAGTTTACTGAACATAAATGCCACCCCATTCTATTGTCTGGTTCGACCCCGTCTATATAATTATACTGCAATCATCAGCACTAAGAGAGCAGAAGATTGGAGTGGATTAGCTCCAAATGGAAAACAGTTCAAAGAACAATTTAGCTTTATTTTTGAAACGTATATTGCATCTTTTTCCATCTACCAAATCTACCTCGTTAGTCAGGTTTGGCTAAGGTGAGTGTTAAATTGGTGTGTATTCTTGGAGCTCATACCACCCGACTGGAAGAACTTTCCCCAGAGCATATTGAAGACCAGCTGTGATCCAAAGCATGTTTTCGTGGACAGCATGAGGAATGTGTAAATTTGAACAATGGTTGAGTTTAGCAACAGGAGGGGAGTTGTCAGTGGTGCAATTCTTGTGGTGAAGCTATTTTTGGCATTGGATAAATGATAGATATTTATACCGCTTTTTGGAACACTGCTTTGTTTTCCCACACTACAGGAAAAATCACAGCAGTAGCACTCTGTTGTGTGTTCAAAGACTGTGCTAGAAATCTAGGGGTATCTGGCAGTTACTGCAAAGAGTGGAATGATCTCTGGATCGACTGAATTCTGAAGGATGTGTATTTCTAGTTTAAGATAGACTTTAAGATTTGACCATTGCCTAGTGTGTTGATTCAATCATGTGTTTCAAGCTAAACTTTTGCTATAATTAATTCTACACACAGCCAACTATCATATACTAATATATGCATTGTCAGCAGTGCATTTTTAACTCCAAGCTGACCTCCTCCCGTTTAAATCAATGCCTTTGGGCTTCTTGGGTATTTGATTATCAGCCAGCCAAGGGCCATTGAGTCGGATCTGACTCAGGAAATGCTAAATAATTTTACTTATTACTCTAAACAAAGCCCTTTAAATCAGCTTAGGCATTTGCCAATGAAATATTGCATCCCAAATTCAAATTGCTTTTATACATCCGGTGCTGATTCCTATCTGTTAGCACAGATAATCAAGTGTTAACTGTGTGTCAGTCCCCATAAAACAGATGCTTCTCTTGATAGATGGTTTTACAAGCCACAAGAACTGAGAAAAAGATGTGTAGTTTGCAATCTTTCCACAAGGACAGGGTGTATAATTTCTCTTCTGATTGGTGACTAGGCTTTACTAGAATCTGTTTGGTACAGTCCTACTCTGAAAGGCAAGACACCAGGTCCTAGGATCAAGTGCCAGCTCTGCCCCTCATTATCTGTGTGACCTTGTGTGAACTGACTAATCTCTTGTACTTCCATTTTCTTATCTGTCAAATGAAAGACTGTCAGTCAGCCAATGATCACTGGCCTGTGAGGAAATAGAAAGGTAAAAGATGGGAAAGTACTTTGAAAATGTGAAAAATACTCTAAGGAAGGCATTCTGTGCCTCCAGCCTACCTTTGCCATTTGTGGGTACAATTTTGGAGGCAAAAAACTGTTTGGACCCCTGCAAGAATAGCAAGGAATTATTTTAGATGAGATCTCAATAAGTTTTGGGAGAACGATTTGACTAGAGGGATGGAGCTGGATCAAAGAGTATTCTACATCTACTGAGGCTCCTAGCTGGTGAGCCTATCGGGTGAACACTAATTTGGAACTGAAAAGGACATTCTGTTGAGATGTTTGCATTGTTTTCCATGACCAATTACATTCTCCGATATAGACAATGACCAAGATTTACTATGAACAGCTTTTAGTCTAGTTGATAGAAGTCTGCATGCCTGCCTTCACATTTCCTCATTAAATGCTAAAAAACAAACAGTTCCCACCTCAGAAATCTTCCAGATGGAAGAGCTGAAAAACAACTTTATAAAAAAAAAAAAAAAAAAAGGAGTCATTGTTCAATGGCTTCTAGCAATACTATTTTATTTTATGTAAGATGACAGTTTGGAGCTGAAGCCTAAAGCTTGGCTCATAAACTTTTGCAGGAAATTGTTGCAAGTTCCATTGCAAGAGAACAGATGTCAGGAAAGGAAAACATTTTAATAGCCACCTGCAAATAGTGATCTCTTTAAAAAAGAAACAAACAAACAAAATAAAAATAAAGGTGACCTTACAGTGTCTTTTATTTTGGTGTCAGAGAAAATTTTGTCACAGTGAAGTGTTGACAGAGACAGCTATTTTGGGGAGGATGTGGCAGTTTCTCAAGGAGGACCAAATTAACATAAAGGAGAGGCAGGGCCTCTTGTGAGGTGAAAGAGTATGAGGGCTACCAGCCATGCATTGTGTATATCACAACAGGGAATTTTTCATTTCCTGTGAAACATTCTAGATTGTGGAATGATGACAGGAGGATGGGCTGTTGGTGTTTTTGGTTCCTCAGGCTTTTTATTAATGATCTGTAGGATTCGTTTTTTTTTTTTTTTTTTTTTTCTGTATTTAACTACATCCTATCTGTTGGTGAATTCATTGTGGGTAATGGCCTGTATACCCTTAGAGGTTCAGGATGTATGATGGGTAGCAGGCAGGAAGGGCAGGGCAATGAGCAAGAGCTTGTACAAACTAATACTACCCTTGGGAGAACTGATATGACAGCTCATTAGCTCTTCTTGCAGGGAAACCTAGCCAACCACAGCAAGCTCTTCTGGAATGCTGTTTTTTTCCCATTCTTCCTTATGTTTTCAAATATTTGAACAAGTTACACAAATGTTACCTCTGAAGGCATTCCTCACACATTTTGTAGGTTTTTTTTTTTTTTTTTTTTCCTGTAGCATTATGAGGTAGGTAAATAATTTGTTTGGCCTTTTATTTTCCAGACAGCTCCAGGAGTACATAAAAGATTTTTCCGGAAAATAAAAAATCTCATTTCAGCATTTCAGAAGCCAGATCAAGGCATTGTAATACCCCTGCAATATCCAGTTGAGAAAAAGCCCCCTGCTAGAAGCACACCAGGTACTACAGGTAAGTTTTCCTGTTAATATTTTATAGGGTTTGCAAGCCCAGAGTTATGAGGCAACTTGTTCATCACCATATAGTTGCAGGAAATTCCATAAGAAAGCGAGTTGAAATGATGCAGGCAGCAAATGAAGGGGAAACAAACAAACTAACAAAACCCAAACCCATTACCATCTAGTAAATTCCAACTCGGAGATCCTATAGAACAGAGTAGAACTGCCCCGCAGAGTTTCCAAGCAGCCCCTGGTGGATTTGAGTTGCCAGCCTTTTGGTTAGCAGCGGTAGCACTTAACCTCTACACCACCAGGGTTTCCTTAGGAGACAGGTGACTATTCACTTGCTGAGATTTCAATATACTACACTACAAACTTGTAATGATACTTGCATTTGGCTGGTAACCAAAAAGTTGGTGGATTGAGGCTACCCAGAAGCACTGCTGAAGAAATGCCTGGTAATCTGCTTCCGTAACTATTACAGCCAAGAAAACCCTACAGAGTAATTCTATTCTATAATACATGGGGTCACCATGAGTTGGAATGAACTCAGTGGCTTAAGACAACATTAACATACTATAAACTTTTAATGAAACAGTAGAAGTACCAAAGATTCTGTTTGCCCATGATATTTTAACCCCTGTTGTCCCATCTTGGAATCCTGGGAATGCAGTTGTTAAGTAAGCTTGGCAGGTAACCAAAACATCAGCAGTCTGAATCCAAGAGGTGTTTGTTACTTGGTGTTACTGTGAGTTGAAATCAACTCGACGGCAGTGGTTCTTCTTTTTTTTTTTTTTTTTTGGCTTCCATCTTAGAGAGCCCTGGTGGTACAGTGGTTAACCTCCCAACTGCTAACTGAAAGTTTAGGGGTTCGAACCCACCAGACCCTTCACAGGAGAAAAATGTGGAAGTCCTCTTCTGTAAAGATTACAGCCTTAGAAACCCTATAGGGCAGTTCTTCTCTATCCTATAGGGTAGGAAGAGACAAAATTGACTGAAGAGCCAAAACCAAAAAACCAAACCCACCGCTGTTGGGTCGATCCCGACTCATAGTGATCCTGTAGCAATGGCTGTAATTTGATAGATGGGATAATTAAGAAAACACCTGGGCTGTCCTTTACCTTTGCTTAGTAAACACTTCTTTTTCGTCAGGGATGTAAAAGCTAATGTTAGCCCGGCTCACGTGATCCTGATTTCTGAATCTGTGGTGCTTGAATTAAAAGATTATGTTGTAGCAAAGGATATTAAATTAGTAGACTTTAGTTTTGCACTGGTATAAACTGTTAACCTCTCTTGAACAAAGCTATTATAGGGTATATGTCAAGTTAAAGACAGAGAACTGGCCAGTGTCTGCACCTATCTGACACACGACTGTTTATTCTTCTATTGAAAGGTGTTAGTCACTTGTTTGGAGTTAGAGGATTGAAACAGTAAATAGTTGTGATAAAAGAAAATAATAAATTATTGTATCCTATTTGACAAAGACCCAGATTCAGGCATAAATTGACAAGTAGAGTCAAATGGTGAAAGAAAGTAATGAATAGTTAGCCTTTTAATAGAAATATAAATAGAATGCTAATTTACAAATTGCTAATTGTTCTTTTCATCTCAGTATTCCATTTTTAAAATAATTTAGTTTTAAATCTTAGTTGCTTGAAGTATACAAATTGTGTCATTGTGAGTTTAATGCAGTTGGAAAATTTCAGATAATAAGTTCAAATTAAAGAGCCCTGTGGCACCATGATTAAGTGCCTGGCTGTTAACTAAAAGGTCATTGGTTCAAATCCACCAGCCACTCCATGGGAGAAAAGACCTGTTGATCTGTTCCCATAAATACTACAGCCTAGGAAGTCCTATGGGACAGTTCTTGGCTATATAATGTCGCTATGAGTCAGAATTCACTCAATGGCCCACAACGACAAAGTCTGAGTTAACCTGTCATTTTAATTGTTTGTAAGTTTATCTTTTCTTGATTTTTAAATTATTTTTTCTTTAGGGAGAAGGGAAAACCCTGATGTCTTCCTGAAAACACCGTGAAGAAGTGCCACAGAACACCTTGTAGTTTATTTTCAATAATTTAAATATATACTAAGTCTTGTATATTATAGATAAGATAGTTCAGTGAGCTACAAATGCATTTCTAAAAGCATCACAATCCTGTAAAGGAAGCATGTAGCATGATGTTTAAGGGTGAAATGGACTTTGTAGATGATGACGAGCTTTGAAAGGACGATTGAGACAAAAAATCCGTGGGGTTATTTTCAGTCATTATATTTACAAATAGAAAGCAATGTCAAGCATAATGGATACTTCATAGAAGATTTATGTCAATTCTTGCCAAATATAAATAAAAATAATCCTCATTTTTTTGGTCAGAGGCACCATTTTTAGTGAAATCTTTTTTGATAGTTATTGATTTATAAAAGTCTTGCTTGCTGCACATGAGAAGCTGATTTGTCTTTTTCATGCGTGGTTCTGTATTGGGTGTTTCGCTCTCTGGTAGGTCTTTGGCAATTTATAAAGCTGTGATGTAGTGGTGAAGTGCTACATCTATTAACCAAAACATCTGCAGTTCAGATCCACCAGGCGCTCCTTGGAAACTCTGTGGAGCAGTTCTACTCTGACTTCTAGGGTTGCTGTGAGTTAGAATCAACTCAACAGCAGTTTTTTTTTTTTTTTTTTTTGGTTTCACTGTGTGTTAGAGCAAGTACTGGATAAACAGTGAAGAATTTTAGTTTAATTCCAAAAGCAACTTCTTGCAGAGTATTCTGATATTGGACAGTGAAATCTACAGACCAGTCTGGAGCTTTGTTAATTGTTGGATGCTGTGGAGTCAGTACCAACTCATAATGACCCCATATGACAGAGTAAAACTGCCCTATAAGGTTTCCTAGGCTATAATTTTTACAGGAGCAGGTTGCCAGGTCATTCTTCCACGGAACCACTGAATGAATTTGAACTGCCAACCTTTCTGTTAGCATCTGAGTGCTTAACCAATGTGCCAATAGGGCTCTGGAGCTTCAAATCCCATACTTTTTAAAATATGCTCTAAATTGGGTATTGTATTTGGTGCTGTAAGATTTCAAACTGTATTACAAAGTCGGTGAAGTGAACTTTTCTCCTTTTTATGTGCTTCGTTGTTGCTATGTTCAGTGAAACCTCACTTTGAAGGGAAACTCCAGCAGCTGCAGCTCATGGGTAACTGATTTGCAAGCAGTCTCTCCATTAGGTAACACTAAAAGAACATCAAAAAGCTTATGATTACATTAATTTTTAATGACTCCAAGTGTTGAAATTTTATGCAGTGATGAGTATTTGCATTTTCTTCTCACATTTACATTTTCATAACTTTTGTGATTGATTACATGTGAAGTTGCTTCAGGGCTCATATATTTCATTCACTCAATAAACTTAACAGACAGTGGCAGCTGAGAAGTAAAAACATCAGGTCCCTGCCCTCAGGTAGCTCACTGTCTAGTTGGACAGGAAAGCTATTACAGTCAAAGAAAATAATAATGAAAGACAAGAAAACAATAGCCCTGAAAGGTGATACCCACTGCCAAACCCACTGCCATCGAGTCAATTCCAACTTATAAGAACTTTATAGAAAAGAGGAGAACTACCCCATAGAGTTTCCAAAGAGCCATAAGTGAAGTTCTCTGGGTGGAGATCCATCTGTCTTCAGAAGCCAAATGAGTCAACACGAATACTCTGATCCACAGGCCACAGAAAAAGGCTAAGTTTCACTGTAAATGAATAAATTAGAATTGTGAGTAGCACATGAGTGTTAGCGAGCTTGGTTAATGCTAATGAACTGCCAAGAGACAGAGCTGCTCTCTGTGTGCTGGCAAAATTTGATTTCTGAGCTTTTAAAATGGATGCTATGGGAGTCCCCTGAAGGCTCCAAATGTTGAGTGCTTGACTGCTAGCCTAAAGGTTGGCGGCTGGAGCCCACCTAGAGGTGCTTGAGATGTCAGGCCTGGTGATGTGCTTCTGAAAGGTCACAGCCTTGAAAATCCCATGGAGCAGTTCTGCTCCACAGGGTGGCCATGAATCTGAATTGACGAGACAGTAGTTGCCTAACCATCTGGATGCGCAAAGGCCGAGCATGACCCCGGTTCTGCATTATCGGCAGTTTGCCATTTCTAGAAGTAAGAGCATGGCTTGAACTTGAAAAAGAATTCAGAAAGTACACTTTCAAAATAACACACACATTTGGAAATGATTTTTAATTATCTGACACTTGAATTGAAATAGGTGTAACTGACTTTAACTTGTTCAACCTGGAATTATCAAAAATACGTGAGTTACATTTGTGTGTTCCTTCATCAGAGCCTCCCCTTTAACAAATTTTTTTTATTGTTTTTTAGGTGAAAGTTTACAGAGCAAATTAGTTTGCTATTCAACAGTTTGTGTATAAAGGACTCCGTGACTTTGGTTGCACTCCCCACAATGTGTCAGCACTCTCTCCATTTCCAAGCTACTTTCTCCGTTTCTTCTTGTTCCGGCTTTCTACCCTTTCCTGCTTCTTGTCTTTGCTTTGGGGCAAATGTTGCCCTTTCCACCCCACATACTCGATTGTTCTAAGGAGTATGATCCTCTAGGGTTTATTTTATGAGCCTGTCTATGATTTTGCTGAAAGGTGGTCTCCAGCAGGGATGGATTACCCAATAAGCAAAGTAGGCACTGGCTTCATTGTGTTTACTATAGTGCACAGTGTCACCTGGGTTTCATCTCATCTCGTGGCAAAACTCAAGTGATGTTGTGCACTATAGATTAGTAAGTAAATACAGTGAAGCTCAAGTGTACTTTGCTTGAGGACCTTGCTTGTGTAAACCTATGCACACTGCACTTTCTGGCTAATCTGCCCTGGCTCCCAGCAGAAGAGTGTCTTGGGGCTACAGTTTCAGGGATTCTTCCAGTCTTTATTAGATCAGTAGGTCTGGTCTTTTTTGAGAACTTGATTTTTTGTTCTAAATTTTCCTCTCACTCTGTCTGGGGGCCTCTGTTGTGATCCCAGTCAACCAGAGCTGCTTTTGAAAAGCTTTTATTTTTGCGTCATTAATGGTCTTTCACATTTTAATAAAGTACTTGAAAGTTTTATTCACCTAATTTCTCTTAGAATATGCCTTTTAAAGATATTCAGAGACAGGTACTATTTATATGCTAAATAAAAGCACTGAGGAAGGCCATCTTACTTATGTCATTGAACTGATGCCTTGAGAAAGGCAAGTGCTGTTCCAGCTTTGTGACTGTCAAACTTTCTAGCTGATGTGTCTACCTCCAGTCACATTTACTCGTCTTTTGCTGGCTTTTACTTCATCAATTTTTCCCCCCTTTTCTAACATGAGCATCCTTGCCACTTTCCAGTACATAATAGCTTGAACTTCTACAGAAAGGTCGTATTCTTTCCATATCTAAAATATTGCCATGCTAAAATATACTCATAAGGTGCTGAGTCAAGGTAGAAAATGTACATATATTTCCAAACGTACACTACTCTTCAGGAAAAAAAAAGGTGTCAGCAAGCCCATAAAGAACATGACACCCTATCAAATACTTGTTCATTTCCTCTGAAATTTGTTCTTGGGAGATAAGGTCAGTAAGGGGACAAGCTTAGGTAACTGTTTGGTTGTTACAGGCAAGGGACCTTTGTGGCTATGCAAAGGTAGAATATAAGTCTACAGAGTGTGACTCTGATTAAGTCCTCCGGGATGAATAAAGGGCTGGACTTAACAAATTCCTCGTGGTAGAATGGAGAAAGAATAAAAATGTGAGAATCAGCCTTACAGTCTGGTAAGTTTAGACATCAGCTTATATTTCATTTGATGCACTTTATTGAGCTCACAGTCCAGTCTATTAATAATAAAGCCCAGCTTTGCCCTTGAGTATGTGAAGGTTACAAGATGCCTGGTGTTCTTGTTAGGGTGCCATAAATTCAACTTTGCCACCTGTGTTTGCCTTTGTAGTTAAATGGGTAACATGTTGCAGTTTGCAGCTAGTGCTGAAGTTAAGCTACCCTGTTTGGACACTTTCATAATTTGGGGTCCTTGACCAAACTCAAAGTACAAGGTTGAGCTCCTGTTAGGTTACTTGCCTTGTAAATGAATATGTGAATATTTTTATGCAGAAAGATATAACAGACCTGATTGGCTGTCTGGATAGAGCCTCTCAATATATGGATATCACACACACATGCACAGAATTTGGCCTGTTATTTCACAAGAATGACAAAAGGAGGTACCATGCTTGGTGCAGTGGTTAGGAGCTTGCCTGCTAACCATAAAGGTCAAATCTACCAGGCGCTCCTTGGAAACTCTACGGTAGTTCACTTCTGTCCTATAGAGTTGCTGTGAGTCAGAAATGACTCAACAACAGTGGTTTTATTTGTTTATTTTAATGTTCAGTATTGGACAGAGAGAATAGTAGCAGAAATGTATAAGACCAGAATTGTCTTTTCAGCTTTGCCACTGATTATCCATGTGACCTTAAGAAGTCAGTCTGTTCGCTATTACATTTTCCAAGGAGGAATAATAGTCTTCCTCACCTCCCAGGATTATTGAGGTACAGAGTTATGTAACTTTAAGGTAATAATAATACTAATTATTTAAATAGCATTGATATTCAAAGAATTTCTAAAAGTGAGGCTTAGTGAGGAAGGAATATGGAAAAATCTCATATCACTTGTAATAATGCTGTCAATATAGGAGTGCCTGCTTTGGTCTTTTTTATACTCGGAGGGTGGTATTTTGGGATAAATAGTTACCAGGTGATCCTAGTATGCCTCTGCCTCAGGTGATACTAGTACGACCCGTTGTTTTATGTTGATTGGTTGTGCTGAGACAACCAAGTTGCCTGCTGGCTCTGTGAAGCCTTTTACTATATCTACTATGTATACATATAGTATATTCTATCTATATATCTACATACTATACTATATATACATACAGTATATACTATAATACCATATACTATACTATATATACACACAGTATATACTATCTATATACCATATTTATATACTATACCTACTACATATACATACAGTATATACTATAATACCATATACTATACTATATATACACACAGTATATACTGTCTATATACCATATTTATATACTATACCTACTACATATACATACAGTATATACTATAATACCATATACTATACTATATATACACACAGTATATACTATCTATATACCATATTTATATACTATATCTACTACATATACATATAGTATATACTATAATACCATATACTATACCTACACATATATACATATTAGAGCCCTCGTGGCTCAGTGGTTAAGAGCTGCGGCTGTTCCCCAAAACGTGGACAGTTTGAAACCATCCTTGACAACCTTATGGTGCAGTTCTACCCTGTCCTGTAGGGTTGTCATGGGTCACAATCAACTTGACGGCAACGGGTTTGGTTTGGTTTTTGTTGGTGTACGTGTCAGTGAATAAAAAGGCTTCAGGGCATTTTGCAGTGGTACCGTTTCCAGGATTCAAAGCAAGTTTCAGTAATGGATTGTGTGGACTTATATGTGGCCTACTAATAGCAAGTCGAATTTGGAAGATCTGTTGGGCAGCTTTCTCAGGGTCAACTGTAAATGACTTGTGAAAAATACCTGTCAGGTGACCATTGTCATGGCTCAGAATGTAGGATCTCACAGAAGCTCATGTTTTTCAGTCTTTTCACAGTTGCCTCCCCACATCCATTTTTCCTAATACCTTTGGATGCTGTGGTCTCCTGGTTCTCTCCCGCCTTTTTTTTTTTGCAATTCTTTATTTTCTTTTTGGTGTATAGAAAGGCACTAAAAGGAGAAAGAGGCCAGAGCCTAGAGGTTTTTAAATTTGCAGCCGCTCCTATTCTTAGTTCATTAAACGGTCATTTGTGTCAGAGATCCTATTTGTATGAAAAATAAAAATGAAGAGATGTCTGTCTGGGATTAGTGCCTTTTTGATTTCTGAACCTGTATTTCCAAGATGCCTCGGTTTTATTATTTCCTGTTAGGGAGTCACTTTCCATATCTCAGGTGACCAGACTGACTTGAGAATGTAGTGTGGCGCAGGAATAAAATGGCACACAGTGTTCATTTGCAATTTTATTTTTTAAAAATGAAATATTCAAAGTACTTTTTTTTTCTTTCAAATATCGACACAGAAGGTTTAACTTGAAATATTTACAGCATGTTGTTGTGATGCTCTTGTAGAAAAATGCATGCTTCCGGCCTGAAAGCCAGAGCACAATGCAAAAGACCATTTAACTGCAGCCAGAGAACATGAACCTGTACAGTATCCAGTCACTTTTCAGCACAGGAGTGAGAGCAGGAATACAAAATTCGAACCTATTGTTTCCTAGCAACATGGCTCAGGACATTATAACACAATTTTCAGTATGATTAGAACCTCTAACTGTTGTTATATAGAAACTGAAAATCTTGGCATACACTGTAAACATCTTTACTTCTCATGAGAAAGTAAGCAGCTAAAAAGAATAGTTTTCTGACATAAAGACTATACTTCTCTTTTTTTCTCTTTTCTCTTTTAACTGAGGCTTTTGCCAGAAGAATAGTAAAGATTTAGACATTGTCATGATTCATACAAGTAAAATATTTTTCAAGGACACAATCTGATATACTAACATTTATTTAAGAGATTAAAGTCCACCACTAAATCTAAGGAAAGATTTTTTTCTAAACTGCCAAACACATTTCCTTTGACAAATAATGTAAGATGACAACTGCCAAGACAAAATCCACAGCAAGTTTAACTCTAAGTATTTTCAGTTACTGTTTAAGAAGGAATTTCTTCTTACACACAATAATATATTTGGTCCTTGATAGCTTTCATATGAAGGACACACTGACAGAACAGTCACTATTTTGCTGTTGAATTATTTTTTGTTGTTGTTTGTTGTTTTCTATTTTTTTTGTTCTGTTTGTTTTTGCAGAATAAAAATCCTTACAGAAGGCTGTGGAAGTGCAGTCTGAAATTTACAGAAGTACCAGTCAAGTCAGCTACGTATGCGTGAGTTCCTCCAAGAAAACAAGAAAGTTGAATCCAATCTGTAGCTGTCTTCTTGTCCACAAGCTACAATACACTCCAATCTCTCCAGAAGTTTCTTTCAATACTTCTTACTATGCTTTTGCTTCCATTACTACTGAAGTCTATTATAATTGCCCTTACATGAACACATCTCTAAAAACACAAAATCTTTGCCCTGACTCTCAGATGGTATCATAGTGGGGCCTAGTCTGGTTAAAAATAAATCTGAAGGGGGAAAAATAAAAAGATCAAAATGATGGAATGCTTGAAACTGTGTATCAGTAGTGATGAAAAAGGAAAAGCCTTATGAACATTATCACTTAATTTTATAGGTCTTCGTGTAATTAGCATATGGATTTTAAGTTAAACATTGTCAAGTTTTCATACATTTGGTTATCTTGTATATCATATATAGTCTATATATTATAGATCTTCTTGATAAATTGACAGTGAAGGATGGGCTTATTTTATACATTATTTTGTTGGGTTCAAAATAAAATATATGTTTATTTACAGGGCAACTGTTTTTGCTGAAAGATAGTGTGAATTTGGGTTTCAGTTTTCTTTCAGGAGTTATGCTTCTAATTGATCATGGTTAGAATGGCAACTAAAAATTAAGATCTTTAAATGTCTGCTGAATTGTAAGCCTTAGGCTCATTTGGGTTTCTAGACTATAGTGCAAGAGTCAAAACAAAACAAGAAAACACAAATAAAATGGGCCTAGCCTGTGAAAAGAAACAACCGTGGAGACAAGTTTTCTCCACAGGAGACCTCAACTACTGTGATCTCAGTCTAACTTGCTTGAATGATACATGTGAGTCAGCCACTTACGTCTTCTGGGTATGAGAAATTGGGGCATTTCTCATCTAAATGCTTTTACTTTCATCAGGAAATGCCAATGAAAATTTCTTTCGTTAATTTAACCTTTAGAACTACAAGTCGATGAAGGCGTTCTTTGTATTCGGCTGAACTGCAAGCAATGTCCTAAATATCTCTTTGTTCTTATTAAGAAATGCCAAAATGTTTCTTTGAGATTTACTAGTCATTCATGCTATTGTTTTTCTTTCTTCCTCAAAACTTTGGGAGTGGTAAAGAGAACAGTAATAGTTCAAGGCAGTATTAAAACCACAGCTGTAAGTGATAAAAAGTACATTTCCTGAATAGAATACAAATAAAACTTTAAGAAACCAAAGGCACAAACTAACTAAATGTGTATTACAAACTAGAAATGCACAGTTCAAGGTAATTGCTGTTAAGTAAAAGCTTCCAATATTTGTCTCTAATGGATATTTAAAGCAGTTCGAAAATGAGACATCATTAGTGACTTGCAAAAAAGTATAATCACTTAAAATATAAGCAAAATAGACTCTAATATCGACATCTTGGATCAGTGATAAAATACAGCATCACATTTATGAACGCACTCTCTATATACAGTTCATAAATTATTTTTCCATTGATTTAAAAGAACGTCAGAGGTTCTAAGAACTTAAGGTCCATTTTTAGGCTGGTGTGGAGGTATTCAAATTTTCAACAAGTTTGTTAGTAATTTAAAGTTCTATCTTGAATAAATACTGTACCATTAACACAGGCCTGATTCAGGAAAAACCCAATAATAGGATTTAGTCTGGATTAGCAATTTCTTGAGCTAGTGTGCTTCCAATTAAAAAGAGAGATGAGTTCAGCATGAATTCTCTCTCTCAGAATACATGTGTTAAGAATGTGGTAATCCCAACCTGAAGTTTCTGGAAATGAAATGTTTGAATCTATCTTCCCCGACTCTCTGCAGGTCCTTGCGTAGAAGGGGCCAGACTCTTTAAAAACCTTAACATGAGCCTGGATCCTGACTTTGCATCTTTTTAAAGAAACTGTCATCACAAAGCAAGGCAATGACCCCATACTGCATTTAGGTAGTTGCTGGAAAGAATCCAAAGTGTAACATCCCATCATAAATTCTCCTTCAGACGGAGCAAATGTCCAGGCTTAGTGATGAAAGTGCTGAAGCCAGCTCAGGGGAATTTTCTACAGGCCACATTCTGCTGTCATGTATTTTCATTTGTGGTAACTTACAATTACCCAGTATTTTACAAACTGTCTCTTTGTCACTGGGCACAAATCTCCCAGCTCACCAAGGGGTTTCTTTTCCTGCAGGATTCACAGAGCTTGAGAAACTGCAGCTGATATTAACACTAATCCCGGCCTTTTTCCCCCCAAATTTCAATGATCACAAAACAAAGGACCCCCCCGCCCCCCCACTGCTGGAAAATTGTTCTTTTTTCTCTAGGTAGGAGAGATGATTAAATACAAAATCAGTGGGGAAAGACAGAAAACCAAAAGAACAAAACCATATAAATGGTGTTAATAAAAAGCAGTCTGCCCCTCTAGAATCAGCTGAAATGTTTAAGATTGGAAAAAGCAAAGCAACCCATTGCTGTCAAGTTCATTCTAACTCACAGCGACCCCATGGGGCAGAACAGAACTGCTCCGTAGGGTTTCTAGGAAGCAGCTGGTGGATTTGAACCGCCGACTTTTTAGTTAGCAGCCATAGCTCCTGACCACTGTGCCACCAGGGCTCCTTAGATTGGAAAAGGTTCACTTAATTAAACTTTCAAATATGGCTGGGTGATATTCAATAAAGGATGGTACATTGGAAAGAAATCTAAGTGGGCCGAAACAATGTGGCAGCGAATCCTGTAATGTTTGGTGGTTTTCTCTTTAGTACTTGCCTTTCACTTTGCACTAGGCCTTTCTTTTCTTTTTTTTTGTAAGATTTGGCTCTTGTGAATTTCTGCAGTAGTTGATGTGTTTATCAGCATCCTAGGCATGTATGCCTGGTAAAGCCTTTTTTTTTTTTTTTGAACCAGAGACACACTTCTTAGTAAATTACCTTTCATATGCACAAAACCATTGGATTAGTGTATAAATACTGAATCACTGATGCAAAACTATGACTAAAACACACCCTATATATAAATGAGGAATTCCTACCCGGGTTAACAGAACTTATGTTTACATGACACCAATACATCTGGACAGTCTGGGTAAAAAAAAAAAAAAAAGCCAAAACAGGTTGTGTGGGAGAGTTTAAATCGACCAGCTGCTTTGGTGTCATGTAGACACAAGCAATAGTGACTATTCGGTTAAGCTACCACACCCACAGGGAAGCGTGGTTGACAGAACCCAGCCACCACACGCCAAAACACAGCACAACAACATGGTATTTACTTGAACAAGCAAGGAGGAAGAAGAGGCGAGGCGGGCAAATGGGTTCTGACTCTAGGACAGGGTTGCTGGGGACATTTTACACTTGTGTTTAAGTTTCCTACAATAGATCTGGAAAACGTGAAAGGGCTGGCAGTCTTTGGAAACGTGAGGTTCAGATACTATTGCACCACCTTTCAAGACAGCCCGCAAGTTCTGCCAATGGTTAAATATGAAACTTTGTGTCACAATAGATATAGAACCTTGGGTTCTTTATATTTCAACATATGCATGGCTCAAATTTAAAGTGGTGCTTTCTGAGAACTTTTCTTTTTTTAGCCGTTTGTTTTACTTGTGTTATTTTGAATACTGCCACACAAGAACTAAAAATCTCTGTCATTTCTTAAAGAGTTTAAACAAACAATATTAAAATACCATCTTCCGTCACATTGAAAGGCAGTTGGATATGTTTTTCCTCCATATTTATATTTACAGAGTTCTGATCTAGAAAACCAATACAATAAACCATTTTATGTTTTAAAAACAGGCAGTCTTTGGTGACGCAAAGGCAGAGATTTTTTTTGTTACCTCCTGCCTATTTCGCTCTGTCTCATAAAGTGAATATTGTTGGCACTGTCAGAAAGTTCTAAATACTGCTCCACAGACAAAACAAAATAGCCATCATAACCTTGGACCCTCCCTGTGCTCAAAAGCTGCTGCTTTTCCCCCTCTGTCCATGCCCGAATACCTTCTTCCCCTTCTTGCAGCCTTCTTTGTTCCTTAGTCCAGGCCTGGGCCACAGCGCGTAGTCGGGCAATTTCCAACACGTGGTTCTTTTCTTCTTCGACGGTTGTCCCGTACCGGATGTTGAAGCACAGAGCTCCGTGCTGGAGCTGGATATCTGCAAACCGTCTAGTCCTTCCATTCAACACAGAAGTCATCTGGGACACAGTGACATTGACACCGTTTTCCAAAATTCGCCTCCCCCCAGTGTTACCAATCAGTACCAAGTCTTCCTCCAGTGATCCAAGCTTAATGAAGTAGTGAGTGTCCCGACCCTCTATGGTGAAATGGAGGTTTTCCAGGTAATGGGCGTTATTGAGAATGGCAGCAAGCCGCCTGCTATCTTCATTGGCTACTCCTATAATATCGGCTGTGACCACGCCATCCTTGATGGCAAATTTGATACCTTTTCCAAAAACAGAAGGGACAGCCGCAAACCTTGGTTGTTTCCCTCCTTCAAGGCACCGTCTGTCACTGTACTGGGGTGTCATAGGAAGTTGGTCCAGGGAAATGAAATTTCTGAGCTGTTTCTGTAGCTCACACTGAATACCCAGGATGGTCTAGAAAAGAAAAGGCACAGAGCAGATGTGATGCAGGGTTAGGCACCTGTCATGTGCTTGGTGCTCAGGAAAATCAACGGCTAGCAATATTGCTTTCTTCTGTCTTGACCTTGACGGTGACTGATTGAAAAACAGGTCACATTTAGGACCTCTCCATCAGAGATTTGGAGAAGAAAAGATTAATAAGTGACTTGATTATCTGGCATGTATTTTTAAAATCTTTTTTTTTTCAGTTTTACTTTTAGTTTTTATTTTTATAAAGACTGAGTGGAAATGTACATTCTCGTATAAGTGTACATGCCCACCTACATGCAACTTCCGCTGCTCTCCCTGTCCGGTGACAGCACACTATTCCTCTCTGCTCCATACATGTCTCATCCTCCCAGCAGTCTCCTTTCCCCTCCTCTCCACCCACTCCCCTTCCTCCAGCCAGAGGTCAGCAGGATGACATCCTATAGATGCATAGAACCATAAAGTGCATCCAGTATATGGTTACTCTGCATCGCCAAGTCCAATCTATTCGTGTCTGAAGAGTGGACCTTCATTATGATTTATGGGCAAGGGCAGCATCAGGGCCAGGGGCCATGCTTCCAGGGAAACCCCGAAACCACTGGACCATCAGTTGAGGTCTTTTAGTGGAGATCTCAGGGTGCACCTGTTTTTATTCTTGTGTTGCCAGTGAGACTCAACTTAGTGAGCTCCATCGCGGCTATCACTGGTGGTGGCCGGGCACCATCAGGTTCTCCCGGTCCCAAGTCGATGTAGGCACCCACTCATGTGGGTCTCTCTATCTTCTGGGTTGTCTTTACCCCACGTCATTTTGGTCCTCTGCACCCCACATTGGTGAGTGGCATCTGGGGTCTTAAAAGCTGCCAAGCTGCCAGCTGAGGGCACAGCAAATGGTCCCAACTCAGCAGGAACAGATGCTCACCGAGGACCAAAATGACATGGGGTATTTTTAAAATCTTGATTGAGTTGAGCATAAGGAAATAGCTTCAAACTTGGTATCAGAATCTTGGTGCTAGAAAGCACTTCAGGTTAAGGGGGTCTAGCTCTCCCCAGATAGACATTTTATATCACCCACTGAACTAAACACTGACTATTGTTATTACTGTATGCAGAGCAATATACCAGGTACCCAAACTAAAACCTACTGCTGCTGAGTTGATGCCAACTCATAGTGACCCTACAGGTCAGAGACGAACTGCCCCATAGAGTTTCCAACGAGTGCCTGGTGGATTTGAACTGCCAGTCTTTCCCTTAGCTACTATGCCACCAGGTACAGTGAGCTATAAAGAGACGTACAAGGCATGACTCTTACCTTCAAGTAGCCATGACCTTATACTTGTCTATGGCAAATCTGCAAGAAGCTTATTGATCTTTTTATGAGGACTTAAGTCCCCGAACTGTACATGTACAAGAGGTTGAAGTGGTGAATTATTGTGTTATCTACATAGCCACCACAATAAAAAATAATTAAAAGAAACTTTTTACTATGGCAATTTTCAAACATACTATAAAATAAACTGGAAACCTTGGTGGCGTAGTGGTTAAATGGTATGTCTGCTAGCCAAAAGGTTGGCAGTTCAAATCCACCAGGTGCTCCTTGGAAACTCTATGGGGCAGTTCTACTCTGTCCTATAGGGTCCCTGTGAGTTGGAATTGACCTGATGACACTGGGTTTGGTTTTTTGGTTTTTATAAAATAAAGAGAATAATGATCTCCCAGGTACCCATGACAAGGCTTCAGCAATGATGAACATTTGGCTGAACTTGTCCTTTTTTTTCTAGAAGGACTTTTCATTACAAAGAACATTTACATATTATATATATCTTAAAAAGGGATGAGCCTGTTGCCTGTTTAGACTTTTCTGTCTCTTATACTTTTTTGTTCTTAAACATTAAGACTTCTCACTCAAATTTCAGCTATATTTTGTTAAAGCCAATTTCTCTCCTAACATAGAGATAATCCTGTTTTTTTCAGTTGGAAAAAAAAGGTACTGTATATTTACATTTGTACCTCACACACCAGATGAAATCATCTGCTGACTCTTGAATGTTTGGTACTCATTTTTCCAGACTGTATCCCTGGAGTATTTATTATTCTTGCTTCATTTCTCTTGTAGGCTCTCAGATAGTTTATCAGAATAATTTAAGTTACTTTATTCCCCACACTGTGCACTATCCCTTAAATTATTTTAGAGTTGAAAATCAGATGCCTTCTTGTTTCTTAGTGAACAATTTTCTTTATACAGATTACATAATTGACCTTGGTAGCCATTCCAGAATGTTAAAAGTTCTTTTTTCCTTCTTGTTTATCTATCATAACAGCCATAAAGTCACCTGTTATCTTTTCCAAAAGCTCCAATTCCCTGATCCTTCATGGACACTTTTGTCTACCTCCTCATGAATCATGGACATTTCAGTAAATATGCAAAAAGACTGAAACATAAGGCAGCAAATATATGTCATAGTGTTAGATGCTCTGCAGTTTTCAGCTTATTGGTTTTTCGCAGCTGGACAGAGAAGGTAAAACTTTTACTAACCTTTCCAGGATCCCATTCTTGTGTTTTTGTTTGAAGTTCCAGAAGCTCATAAGTCAATTCCAAATTTTCTAATTCAGGTTTTGGGAATCCAGGTAGCACATTATGTAACTGGAAACCAAATAGCTCCAACCAACTTCCGATATCTGAAACACAAAATGTAAAAGAAAGAAAAAAATCAGAGCAAATACTTGACAATCTTTGTTGATTGGCAGCTGCCTCCTATCTTCAATGTGTTTAAAAACCAAACCAAATCCACTGCCTTCAAGTTGATTCTGACTCATAGTGACCCTGTAGACAGAGTAGAATTGCCCCATAGAGGTTTCAAGGAATACCTGGTGGATTTGAACTGCCAACCTTCTGGTTAGCAGCTGTGGCATTTAATCATTATGCCACAATGTGTTTAGGCAACAGGACATTAGGGATAAGATTCCCCCTTACACTCCCCACTCTAAAACATGGAAACTCTGGTGGCCTAGTTTTTGAGATCTATGGCTACTAACCAAAGAATCAGCAGTTCGGATCCACCAACTTCTCCTTGGTAACCTTATGGGACAGTTCTACCCTGTCCTATAGGGTCACTATAAGATGGCTTTCCTTTTTTTTTTTTCTAAAAAAAAAAACAAACAGGATCCTTTATGTTCAGGGAAACCTTTCAATTTGTGGTTAATCACAGTCGTAGGCCCGGTGTTTTGCACTGACGCTCTCAGTGTGATGGTGGTACTTAGGCTACATGGTCTGTGATATTAGATTTAATAGATGCAACATAATCCTGCATTTTTATTGTATGAAATTATTCGTATAAGCTTTTAAGAGTAAAAAGTACAAACAGAAACAGCTTTAAAAGGAAAGGGAAAATATACAGGGATGCAACAGCAGCGTGTATTGTGTCAATCTGCAGTTTTGCTCACTCTAGAAAACTGAGGAAGAGAGTGAATGCACAGTACATTATGGGCTAAGTGGCAGGAAGAGGAAGAATGTTTACAAAGTCATTGAGATTCTGTGATAAACACCACTGAGTTAGCTCAAGTTTAGCTTCAAGTTTTATACTGATTTCAAGTTTTAGACCGGTTAAATACCTGTGGTATACTTTGCAACATCTTGAATTTTGCCAACTGGGTAGTTATTTTCGAAGGAGTAGAGGTTGAATGGCTTAGGAAGGAGGTTTAACTGTTTCCATATGTGATGGTTGGGCGTTGTCCATCTACCGGCAACAACATCGTAATCCCGTTGCCCCAGGTGCACTAACTTTGTAAGGAAATCGTAGAGTCCTCCATGAAAACCAATGACGACTTGAAAGTCAGGGTAAGTGTCATGATAGATATCTCCATAAGGAGTGTACAATATCTCTTTTATCACTTGACCTCGGCTGCTGAACACAGCTAGTGGGGTGCCTGTATTATCACAGGCTACATAATATTCTTCCCCACTGCTTAACTCCATGGCAATAAGGTGACCTTGGAGATCATAATAGAGAGATGTAATTTCTAAGCTCGTGTGGTTGTACAAATGAGTAACTCTTATGGGGTTGGCAAGGTCTGCGTAAAAGAACTGCAGGTGTTGTCCTAGGCTGGACTTACTGGCGACACGTCGCCCAAGTCCATCATAGTAATACTGCACAGTCCAGCCAGAAACCTTATTGTAGGCTTTCTGCAGCAGACCATTAGAATTATACTCAAATATGTCATTTCCCCTCTGCCTCAGAAAGCCATCTTCATCCATTCTATACTGAATTTCTCCCAGTCTGGTGATGCGGTCTCGGAGGTCGTATCGGAGAGGGGTAAGACGAGCACTATTCCCATGGCTTAAGAGGTTGATGTTTCCGTTGAGATCATAACTATAACGCCACTGGGTTTTATCATTTACAGAAACGGTTTGAAGTTGTCCATCAGCATCGTATTCATAGAAGTATCTTGTGATATTGGCATCGACTCCTACTCTTATATCACATATTACCATGCGACCCATATTGTCATATTGAATTGTCATCCAATAGGCAATTGCCTTTAGGATTTCATATTGGACTTCTATAACTTGTCCATTGGCGCTGAAGATCTTGGTGTGCTTCATCACTGTAGTAGTTATGACCTGATTTAAGTCATAATTAATTACACTGAATTTTCCAAACTGTTCTGTTCTACCAGAGACATCAACGTATCGGTACAGATCTATGGGCAAAGGGGTTTCATTGATAACAGCTTGCATGCTGGTGACGCGGAAGTTGTTGTAGCTATAATCAAACCGGGCATTCACCAGACCTTCTTCACTGAATCTGAAAATCTGGCGTCCGATAAGAGGCCCTGTAGGTATCAAAATAAAAATCATAATGAGAACAAAGCTGGGTGATTAACGTTGAACAGTAAGAAAGGTGTAGGCTTATTTATTTTTGATGCTTTCACATTCAAAATAAAATATTAGAGACTGACTTTTGATACCTAATGTCTGGGCGTATCATCTCATAGATATATATTCTCATAGTAGTGTTCAGCAAATATGGAAACAAAAAATACTGTATAATTTAGTTATAGAATAATTTAATTACAGGAGCTATAAAAGTAATCACCCATCCAGTAGCCTGAGGTGATGAAGCTAAGATTAAAAAACATGCTTTCTTGCTATAATCATTGGGAAAAAAATGCTTTCATTTCATTTAACCTGAGCTACAAAGGCAGAAGGTCAGGATTTGACAAAGTCTGGTATTAAAGTAACAGGATTTGGGAATTTTATAAACCCGAAGGATGAAATGCATTCAACAGTTCTGCCTTGTGAAGATATTTGCCATCAGCTGAGGCTTATAGAGGTTACACAGGGCTTGCGCTAGTTTCAGTGAGATTCATATCTTACACCTGCATCTTTGGGAAGATGTGGTGGTGGGTAGGGGCAGAAGTACAGTTAAACAAGGTACTTAGATTTCAATTTTCTTGAGAGATGGGAGAGAGATACCTGCTTTTAAGGGACTAGCTTTCATGCAGCCTCTAATACATATTTTAAATTTTCAGTGGAAGATAATTTGATAGCTAAAATGAATGTCTGTTGGATTGAATGTCTCTATACGTTAATGCCTTTGTCGCAGACTGGTCAGCAAAAGTTTCAGAAAGAAATGTGCATGTTGTGTATACATCACCACTTTTTCTGCACAAACCTGTCTGCCGGTATCTGATTGTGCAAATGAATCCATCATGCATCAGATGTATCGTTTTAATCACTCCGGAAGATTCTTCATAAGTTAGTGTGACCTGAGTAGTATCGTAGAGAATTTCAGACAGCCTTGCTTGCTTGGTGTACTTGTACAAAACTCTGCGCCCTGTCCCGAGATGCAGAGTCTGTAGCAGTCGACCATCTCGACTATAGTCTTGGATGAAAGAAGTGCTACTGTCTGGTGGGGTGTAAATGTTCCGGTAGTAACCCACTGAAAGCATGGTCTGTAAGCTGTGGCGCACCATACTAGGCATGGTGACAGAGAGCAGACAGTCCGACTGGTCATACTCGAAGATGTAACGCCGCTGGCTATGTAAGAGGAGCATCACAGACTGAAAGGAGACAAAAGCAAAATGATGCAATATGTACCAGTGAATCTGACGAAACAAAATACACCTTCATCCATTTAACACAAATTTATTGACTACCTAGTGTGTACCAGGCACTGTGGTGAACTCTTGTGAATACAAGACTGTACAAGATCGTGGAATTTCCAGTTTAATGGAAGAGAAAGACAATTAACGAGACAATTACCATATACTGTGATCTATGTTACAACAAGAGAAGTACAGGATGCTTGTGGGAGGTGGAAGAATAGCTAAGATAGATGTAAGGGGTCAAGGGAAGCTTCCTGGAGAAAGGGGCATCTGACTTAAGACCTAAAGGATGACTAAGGGGTGGCCAGGTGAACATGGGGGCGGGGTGGGGATGGGGGGAAGTAGGATGGAGTGGTGATATTGGTGGTTCAGTGGTAAAATTCTTGCCTTCCATGTGAGAGACCCAGGTTTGATTCCCAGCCAATGCACCTGATGCATAGCCACTGCCCATCTGTCTCTGGAAGCTTGAATGTTGCTATGATGCTAAACAGGTTACAGCAGAGCTTCCAGAGTCAGCTGGACTAGGAACAAAGGCCTGGTGATCTACTCCCAAATGATCAAACCATTGAAAACCCTACAGATCACAATGGTCTGATCCTGTTCTGCATGAGGAGACTAACTTCACAGCAGCTAACAACAACAAAAAACTCCTCACAGAGGGTACAGCATCCTGAAGGCCCGGATATGAAAAAGAACACAGCCTCTTTAGACAATGAGAGGAATTCTGTGAGGCCATAACATAAGTGTGTTGTAGAGGTTGGGGTCTTGAATAATAATAATAATAATAATTAAAAAAACCACTGTCGTTGAGTCGATTCTCACTCATAGCAACGCTATAGAACAGAGTAGAACTGCTCCATAGAGTTTCCATGGACTGTCTGGTGGCTTTGAACTGCTGACCACAGGGAGCCACAAAGGGTTTTAAGCAATTTGGGGAAGAGGTGCTTACAGAGTAGAAAGAAACAATCAGCTCTGTGTTTTAGAAAGGTCACTGGTGTTTCATCACAGAGATGGAGTGAAAAGACGTAAATGGGAGGGCAGAGCAATCAAAAGCCAGTTATTAACTTCATGTAGTAGATACCTTTCTGAAAAGTTGCATATAAAATATTATTATAGTAAGTCCCTGGGTTACAAGTGTCCAATTTACAGACGTCTTGTACTTGCCCTTTAATGTAAGTTTGTCCTCACTTTGAAAGTACTGAATCAACTCCTACTTGCAACAAAGTCTTCATCACAATCACCTTCCCTTGCTGAACCTGCAGCTTTTAAATCATTGAAAAGGCTTGAAGCCTTTTCTTGTAGTAAACCAAAAAACTCAAAATCCAAACCTTTTCCAGAGTCAGTTCCTTTTTATAGCAACCCTGTAGGGCACAGCAGGACTGCTGCATAGAGTTTCTGAGGAGTGCTTGGTGGATTCAAACTGCCAGCCGTTTGGTTAGCAGCCATAGCTTCCAACCGCTACACTACCAGGATTTCCTTTTCTTGTACTAAACAACTAAAACACCCAAACCCACTGCTGTTGACTTGATTCCAACTCACAGTGAACTTACAGGACAGAGTAGAACTGCCCCATAGAGTTTCCAAGGAGCGGCTGGTGGATTTGAGCTGCCAACGTTTTGGTTAGCAGCCATAGCACTTAACCGCTGTACCACCAAGGTTTCCATAAAGTAAGGCTAAATAAGAACCAGATGCACCTATTCTGAGACACACTTAGGACGTGTCCCCATGCCACGCAGGATTTCCAAGTCCCCTCCCCTTTGTTGTGGAGGGTTTTCAGAGGTCAAAACTGTGGAACTGCAAGCTGTGGCAAGTTGCAGATTGTCCACAGGTGATGATGCCCTTATGATTTTGCAATTCACGTTTTAATTGGGTTAGGGATTCTCTGGTTATAGAATACTGCACCCCTAAATTGATCAGCGTTTCAGAAACAGTTATTTGTTTGAGGTATAATGCTTTTCACATAATAGGTGTCTCAAATATTGGTTGATCTTATTTTAACTTTAAATGTAAACATAAAAGGTGAAGTGTTTAGGGAAGACTCAATCCTCTTTCTAAGTGACTAGTGCTTAAATCACGTCTCTTGATAAAAACAATTTGCTCCCCCTGGAGATTCTGGGACAACATCCTGGAGGGGTCCTGCTTTACCCTTCCCTTTTGAGAGGGGTCCTATCAAGCAAAAGGTTTATTTTCTAAAGTTGGCAGTATGAAAGCAAAAGGTAGGTTTTCATTTTCTAAATGGAAATTACATAAAATATTTATACATGTGAATTATATAAACATGCATAATGTACATTTAAATCTTCCAAACATGAGAGTACAGTTTAAGATTTAATATGCTTTTGGAAACACCATATCCCTCCAACCCATCTGCAAATTATTGATTTTGAAAAGTATGTCAGTGTTATGAAGTCAAAGTCAGTGGTTGTTTGCTTGTTCTTTCTTTTGCACAAAGCACTATGCCCGGTGACTCAGAGTTTTGTGAGAAAGTCTGTCGACTCATCACCTGTGGACAATCTACAGCTTGCCACAGCTTGCAGTTCCACAGTTCTGACCTCTGAAAACCCTCCACAACAAAGGGCAGGGGACTTGGAAATCCTGCGTGGGCATGGGGACACAAAGGGAGAACTTCCTCTGTATCCAAAACAGACCTGTCAGGGAAGTTCGCTATGAACAGGGTAGCAGGGCGGAGGGGAGGGGGCAGGGGTAGAGAGGCTTTATACATGAACAGGGGGAAAATGCCTTTGCAATATCTCTGGGCTGAAAGTCAGATATTTCAGCTCTTCTCCATTGTTTTGTCAATGTGCCATGAACGAATGACATCTGTCACCTGTGACATGAGCCAGGGACCATCACCATATGCCCTCCCCCACATTAACTAGTACCAGCCTGCCTGGGCCAAACCTTTTCCAGTCGCTGCACCAGCTTTGCCAAGCATGTATAGCCTATCGTTACTGCATTCTCTTCCCCGTTCTCTTCCTCCAGCCTGAAGTATACCACGGCCTGAGCCCTGTTCCTAGGCGGTACTGATGCTGTCCTGTCTCTAAAGCTGCTTGGTCAGTTTTAAGCTCTCTGCCAATGGCAAGGATATGAATGACATGCTGTCAGGATACTATTTTGCCCTCATTTGCTGTTCTTGGATTTTGGGTGAGTATCATTCTCAGTTTGTTCGAAAGCAGTGCTTATGAGTCCAACCAATGTTGACAGTTCCGCTACATATTAAAAAGCCACTTCTAATTAGAGCAAAGAATAGAGTGGGGGACTTTTTACTTTAAAAGAATTTATTGTGGGAGTCTACAAGTGATCTTTTTAAAGAAAAGAAAAACAGTCATGGCCATATACTCATTTGAACAAGAATAGGTAGGCGCCATCAGCAAAATTTTGAAAGGTTTAAGCATTCAAAGGACCTCCAGATGGCAGTGTTGGACCGCATGGACACTCTAGCCAGTCTGTATTTTCTCTAAGCAGCCTTTGAAAACGCCAGCCCCAAAAGGCAATTTCATGCTGACATATCAGACTAAAGTATTTTATTAAATGATTATAAAATATATTTCAGTGCATTTTAAAAATGAAGTTCTTAAGAATTATTTTAGGAAACCGAAAGATTTACATTTAGTGTAATACAAAATTTTAGCCCCACTAGCCTTCAAAATATAATTAACTCAGAGAAGCCTAATAAATCAAGATTAGAGAATTAATGACCACGTAAAGAAAATTTAAGAAACAATAATTGATTTTTTTAAAAAATAGAGAATAGGTCATTTAAGCAACTGTAGCCATTGCCCAAATAATTATTTTTCTCAATGGCTACAAACCGTTGTGCAGGAGAGTTAATATGCATAACTTTCATGTACTCTGGAGGAAATCAAAGTGTTTTTACAAAATGTATGCTGTAAGATGAAAAATCTGCTGTTGCTTTTTAGTAAAGTCCTGGTATAGGCATGGCAAGCAAGTTTACAGAGGTAATGCCAGAAGTATTCAGGGGTGTAAAAAGAGCTATATATTTTAAAGTTTGAGAATTCTTCAAAAACTATTGCATGAGCTAGCCTCTTTGTCACCACTCTGCTCTAGTCACGGGAAAAGAGTCTGCTAGAGGACGACTGACACAGCGGCTGTCAACAATGGGCTCAAGCATACCACCGATTGTGACCATGATGCAGGACTGGGCACCGTTTTATTCTGTTATACATAGGGTTGCTATGCGTCGGAACCAGCTGGACAGTGATTAACAACGACAAGTTTCTACTGCAAAGAGAACCCATGTGAAGTATGTTTCACACTGACTATTTTGACTGCTCAAGTTAGTCTGATGAAATAATCAGTTAATTTAGGAAAGAGAAACAATAAACTTGGTAAACTGGAGTCAGACTAAAAAAATAAAAAAACCCAAAGCCATTACAGTTGACCACAACTCATAGTGACCCTGTAGCACAGAGTAGAAATGCTGTCAACCCTCAAGTGGACTTCCACTTTATCTCCTAGGCAGTTCTAACTTGGTAAATTCCTAGTGACTGATTCTGGAAAATAGTAAAATATTTTTCTAATGACATACCACCACTGTCACACCACTTTTCTTTTCACTCTCTAACTTTGAGAGTTATATCACAAACACTTGGCATCATTCAATGCAACTAGTGAAATTTTGCCACAGGAGCTATGAGCTGCTACGACTTTTCTACGAATTTCTAGGGGTTACCTTGCACTGATTACCCTTGAATCCTCAAAGGAGAGCAGTTTACAATGTTCCTAGAAATTAATCAAGGCTGATGAATTCAGTCAAATAGATAGATTTGGGAAACAAGAAGCATTATCTTAGAAGATCAGACACTGAGATGGCAGAGAGAGATTAATTTCTGTTGCTGTCCTTTGGTACAGATCTGGCCAGAAAGCATTTTGCTGTGTAGGGGCTGCTGTTTGATAAACAGTGCCTGGGGTGGGATTAGAATCCTTTTCTACTCCTACCCGACAGAGGCCATGAGCTCCCATTAGAGATGTTACAAGACAGTCACTGCACACAGACTATTACCAATGAGGCCCCACGGTCACTACTGCCTCAGGCCAATTACTTTGAAAATGAGTCCTCAAATGTATACTGTGAAAATTCCATTGATTATCCTAACAAAATTAGGATTCCTTATTCTCCTGGTAAGAGTCTCTTTACCACAGCCGAAATACATGAACACAATTTTATAATTTTTGTGCTGTTTCACCTCAGTCTGAGGTTTCATAATAATAAAGGTACCTTTCCAAGAGCATGAACAAATATGCTCAAATGAGGAGAAAGCTAAGCCATTATCCTCACTTCAGTTTGAAAAAGTACCTGGCTTAGTGTGGGATTGGGGAAAGTTTTCAGCTGAGACACAGCCTATCTTAAGGGTGCAACACAATTTATTTATTTATTTTTTGGTTACTTCTACAAGCAGACCAACTAGAATACAGACTTTTCTTCTGCAAGTCCTTAGCAAGTTGGATAATGTTCAATATTCTCATTCAAAACTGGAAAACCATTTCAATCTTTTTTTTCTTCCCATATAGTTAGTTACCTTCTCCAAGTAGGTATAGCTCCAAATTTTCCCATCGGCCCACGTTCTTGAAATTATTTTTCCACTCTGGTCATATTCCATTTTTTCATTCCATGTTCCCCTCTGTATAAATGTCACCAATCCTGAAGGTGAATATGTGATGTTCACTTCATTATATCTGCTTACGGGAGACCACAGAATGGGCCGCCCTGTCTGGTCATACAGAATTCGAAGGGTGAACTTCCGATGGTCATCGTAGATTTTTCCTGTGCGCGTTATGTGATCAAAATCTATGGAGAGCAGGTTTCTGTTATGGGACTAGAGAAAAAGAGAGACAAAATAACATTTTAAGCACTGCCTTGGTTCCTCTTACAATCACAAAGTCTTTCCTGAGTCTCCAATGTTGGGATGTCTCCTACCTCTGAATCCCACCGATTCATGCTCAAGGGATTACACTCATCTTTCTTCACCAGCAGACTGTAAGTAAGCTCCTAGAGAGTTGGGGCTAGGTATTAACTCTTGGTATAGTACCTGATATACTCTAGATCCTCAAGATATGGTGGTTGGGTTTTTTCTAACTCAAGCCTAAAGTGCACTGCCACAGATTTCAGTAATTTCACCATACCACACCAGTTGAGAAAATCCTGGTGGTGTAGTGGTTAAGTGCTATGGCTGCTAACCAAAAGGTGAGCAGTTAAAATCTGCCAGATGCTTCTTGGAAACCCTACAGGGCAGTTCTGTTTTGTCCTATAGCGTCACTGTGAGTTGGAATTAACTCGATGGCAATGAGTTTGGTTTTCTGCTGTTCTGACTCACGGTGACTCCTTGTGTGTCAGAGTAGGACAGTATTACATAGCGTGTCTCAGAGGATGAATTTGCAGAATTAGATCACCAGGCCTTTCTTGTGAGGCACTTTTGGGTGGATTGAAACCACAAACTGTTTGGATAGAAGCCTAGGATTGTAACCCAGGGACTCCTTTCAGTAATTATATAATCTTATTTTATGGGTGAGCCCAATACCAACTAAGGAGTAGGGCTTCCTCCTCCCTTTTCACTGGTAAAGTGGCCAGAACAGAGACTGATGAGTTACTTTTGTGATTAGAAATCAGAAAAAAAGGAATACGCAGGGTCCTCTCTAGTTTACACAGCAATTTCCTTCCGTGGCTTCCTTGTTCATCTGGGCTTGGGGTTTTATGACTCCATATTTCACATCTATCACAAGGAAACTCACGTTGCCCTCTAGTTATGGAACCCCACCCAGCAAAATCTTCAGGGAAGCTGATAGGTGAACATAGTTGGTGTTGGCAGGTCCCCCAGCATTTGCAAGGGCAGCAATCAATGAGGTAAAAGCATGGCGTTACACTGGGATTCCAAGGTTAGAAACAATTAGTAGTTTGGGTTGGTTCTGGTTCCAGTCTTTCACCACTGCATGCCAGGATGCCTTCTGGGTCCCTTGCAACCTACCAGTCGTCCTATGGTCCAAACAAGATAACCAAATAACTTAGTCACAAAGCTTACAAATCAGTAAGAAAACAAATTTTACTGAGTTTTCAGAACAATTGGCCAAGTGATCTGATTTTATCCAGTTTTCAGCTAGTAGTATCAATATTTGCCGGACCTATCAGTATTAATACAACTGGTTAGGCAATTCAATACTCAAATTGCTATTTTGTGTGCAAGATAAAAATCTGTTTTTAGCTTTATCACTAAGGAGGTTTGATTCCTGCTGGAACATATGCTGATGAAGAAGGAAGGAAGCGATGGAAGGCCAAGAGGAGGGCTTGAAATTTTAGTTTGGTTTAGTTTTTAATTTTAGTGAATTTTTTGGTTTTGCTTTACCATAACTTTTTATTTTGGAAAGTTTATGACTCACAAGAAGTTGCAGAAGTAGTTCAGAACTGCTGCATACCCTTCACAGAGCTTCAATGAGAGAACTGTTTTTGTGAAAATATAGAAAACAAAACATACACCCACTCAATAATTTCAGCATGTACAGTTCAATGACATTGTGTCATCAATCTTATTATCTCTACTCGTATTGTTTCACCACCATTAACTTAGAGTCTCTGCCCCTTAAAGTTCTCATTCATGCTTTACAGTTCCTGTTTTCAATTTGATCTCATACAGACCATTCTTCAAAAGAGCACAGTGCTCAAGGCCAATGCTCTTTGTTAGTTGAATTAAATTGTTTCATAAAGATGACTTACTGCATGGGATAATTTCCATTAAAGGTTTAAAAATTATTTCTGGGCAATAAATTTGGGGGTTCCTTCAGTCTAAACGTAAGTCTGGTTTCCTTAAGAATTTAAAATTCTGTTCCACATTTTTTCTCCTTTTGATCACAATACATCTATTGGACCCCAAAGAGAGAACTTTTGATTTGGGCAGAGGGAGGCAGAGTATATCTGGCAGGGATAAAGTCAAGAATGAAAAAGGAGAGACCTTGTTAGTAAACTGTGGCAGATATGAGAGCAAGAAAATGTTATGTTATTGTATTTTAAATTTGCATTTATTTGATTACTAGTGAGATCAAACACTTTAAAACATTTATTGGCCACATATGTATCTTCTATCCATCACTTGCTCATTAGTTTATCATACTATTGTGGCTTACATTTTGCTGTGATGCTATTGCTCACATACAAGGTCAAGTTGCAACTGAAGAAAATCAGAAAAAGTCCAAGAGAGCCAAAGTGTGACCTTGAGTATATACCACCTGAATTTAAACGTCATGTCAAGAATAGACTTGATGCATTAAACACTGATGACTGAAGACCAGGCCTGTTGTGGAATGACATCAGGGACATCATACACGAAGAAAGCAGGAAGTCATGAAAAAGACAGGAGACAAACAAAAGACCCAAATGGACATCAAAAAAGACTCTGAAACTTGCTTTTGAATGCTGAGTAGCTAAAGCAGAAGGAAAAAGTGAGGAGATAAAAGAAATGAACAGAAGACTTCAAAGAGCAGCTTGAGAAGACAAAGTAAAAGACTATAATGATATGTGCAAAGAGCTGGAAATAGAAAACCAGAAGGGAAGAAAATGTCCTGCATTTCTTAAGCTGAAAGAACTGAAAAAAAAAAATTAAACCTAGAGTTGCGATAGTGAAGGATTCTACAGGAAAATTACTAAATGACTCAGGAAGCATCAAAAAAAGATGGCAGAAATACAGAGTCATTATACCAGAAAGAACTGGTCGATGTTCAGTCATTTGAAGAGGTAACATAGGATTAGGAACCTAAAGGAAATACTAAAGGAAGAAGTTGAAGCTGCATTGGAAGCACTTGAGAAAAGCAAGGCTCCAGGAATTGATGAAATGTCAATTGAGATATTTCAACAAATAAATGCAGTGCTGGAAGTGCTTACTCATCTATGCCAAGAAAATTGGAGGACAGCTATCTGGCCAACTGACTGGAAGAAATCCATATTTATGCTTCCCTAGGAAAGATGATTCAACTGAATTCAGAAATTGTCAAACAATATCATTAATATCAAATGCAAGTAAATTTTTGCTAACAATAATTAAAAAGTGATAGCAGTAGTAGATTAACAGCAAATTGTAAGAAATTTAAGCTGGATTCAGAAGAGGATGTAGAATAAGGGTTATCATTGCTGATGTCAGATGGATCTTGACTGAAAGCAATTTTGACCAAACAACAGAAAGATGTTTACCTGTGTTATATCGACTATGGAAAGGCATTTGACTGCATGAATCACAGCAAATTATGGATAACATTGCAAAGAATGAGAATTCTGGAAGCTTACTTGTGCTCAGGAGGAACCTGTACTTAGACAAAGAGGCAGTCATTGGAATAGAACAATGGGATATTTCATGGTTTAAAATCAGGAAAGGAGAGTGTCAGGGTCATATCTTTTCACTATACTAAATGAAACTGTATGTTGAGCAAATAATTTGAGAAGCTGGGCTATGTGAAGACAAATGTGGCATCAGGATAGGTGGAAAACTAGTTAATAACATGTGACATGCATATGATACAACTTTGCTTGCTGAAAGTGAAGGGGACTTGAGACACTGATGAAATCAAAGACCACAGGCTTCAGTGTGAATTATACCTCAACATAAAGAAAAAAAAAATCCTCACAACTGGACCAATAAGCAACACTATGGTAAATGCAGAAAAGATTGAAGTTGTCAAGGATTTCATTTTACTTGGACCACAATCTACACTCATGGACAAAGCAGTCAAGAAATCAAAAAATGCATTGCATTGGGGAAATTTGTTGCAAAAGACCCTTTGCAACTGTTAAAAAATAAAGACATTACTTTATGAACTAAGGTGTGCCTGACCCAATTCATGGTGTTTTCAATCACCTCATATGCATACGAAAGCTAGACAATGAATACGGAAGACAGAAGAACTGAAGCCTTTGAGTTACATTGGGAAAGAATATTGAATATACCACAGACTACCAGAAGAATGAAAAAAATCTGCCTTGGAAGAAGTATGGCCAGGATGCTCCTTAGATGCAAGGATACTGAGACTTCATCTCAAGTACTCTGGACATGTTAACAGGAGTGATCAGCCCCTGGAGAAGGACATCATGCTTGGTAGGGTGGAGGGTCAGCAAAAAAGAGGAAGGCCCTTGACAAGATGGATTGACACAGTGGCTGCAATGATGGGCTCAAGAATAACAACAATTGTGGGCATGGTGCAGAACTGGGCAGTGTTGCATGCTGTGGTAGATAGGGCCATAATGAGTTGGAACCAACTTGACCGCACCTAACAACATATCAGTGTGAATGATCTATGAACCGTCTGCTCATGATGTTTGCCTAATTTTCTATGGGGCATGGTACTTGCTTGTAAAATCTTTTTTGTTTTTAGATTCTTCATTAGGCAGGTGGGGTTCATGATATTTGCCTTATATTGAGCTTCTGCAAAAATGGACCAATCAAATGTTTTGTGCTGTGACTGCTACCCAGAAGACTAATGTCTTAGTTTCCTAGTGCTGCTGTAATAGAAATACCACAAATGGGTAACTTTGTAGAATTTATTTTCTCACAGTTTAAAAAACAAAAAAAACCCACCGCCATCAAGTCAGGTCTGACTCATAGTGACCCTAGAGGTCAGAGAACTGCACCATAGAGTTTCCAAGGAGCACCTGGGAGATTTGAACTGTCGACCTCATAGTTTAGGAGGCTAGAAATCCAAATTCAAGTTGTGGCTCTAAAGGGGGAGGTCCTTCCTTCTCGATTTCAAGTTTTAGTAGCTGGCAACACCCCTTTGCATGCCGGGGCTTGTAGATGTATCTTTCTGGTGTGTCTTCCTCTTCCCCTTACGTGTGTCTCTGCGTCCATTTGTGCTTTTTATAACTCAGAAGTGATCAGTTCTAGGACCCATCCTACACTGGTATGCCCTCATTAATATAACAAGAGAAAAATCTCTATTTCCAAATGAAGTCTTATTTATTAATGCAGGGGTTAGGATTTCAACCCATATTTTCGGAGGACATAAGTCAGTCTATGTCAAATAATGATTATATGCTCAAATTATTTCGGGGAAGCTCTGTTAGTCTCAGGGACAGGTTTAATTCCGAGAACAGAGCCACAGACTAGGAATAACGACTCTTTAAACCATCTGTAGCCAACGCATGCAGTGCTGTAGTGCATAAATGTACACTAACCTGCTGTTATCGCCTAAAAGGTGATAGAGTGGTACATATTTCCTGTCTTTTGATACACAGGGCTTAGAAACCTACAAGGAACCAGGTGTTCTTTCCTCAACTACCTTTCCTGTGGTTTTATAGCCACATATCTCCAACGATAATACCGTTCATTTACAGTAGCTGTAAAATACCCATGTACTCCTAGAGACGGTTGTAACAGTTACAATTTATGTCATAATGATAGTTAAAGAGCCAAAGTAACAAGTGATTTCCAGTTCAACTAAATTTGTGGTTTTATTTGTCTGATAGATTAAGTTTACTGCTCAAGCACACATTTCTTAATAAAGTCATTACAGGTATGCAAGCAGAGATCGGTGCTAAAAATCCACAACAAAGCAAGCAGAGGAAAACTCTGCTTAATGTTCTTTCTCTGTCTGCCAAGACTTCTGCAACTGTGCTTCTCTGTTTCTGGCTCATGTACTGTGATATTCAGGTGCTGCTGAAACACTAGTTTCAAAATCAGGGTTGGGAGTTCATGGAAAATCCGATGAAGAGCTGAAAGGTGTTGAAGAAATTGAAGGTGTCCCAGATACCACCTGAATCTCTTATAGTAGCCATGCTATGTATAAGCAGCCTGGGAAGGAGAATGCTTTCCCAGGTGAGTTTTCTACTCTCTTTCTCAGAGCTTTGAGTTCTTACGCATCTTCAGCTTCTACAACAGGAATGAGACCTAGGCTGAATACCACCGACTGTTGGGTCATGAGCAAGGTTAGGAAACTCCACACTGATACAAGTACTTGCCTGCCTGAAAGACAATAGCCCTTGACTTTAGTGTGGGTTATGAATCCAGTCTACCTCCAGACTGTCTATACTAAACCTTCCCCTAGAAAAGAGAGGGGCAAAAAAAAGGACTGGACTCAAAGACCTAAAGGTTTGTTGGATTCCGAAACCCTGTAACTGTGGATGTAAGACCATTTGGCAATAGAATTTTCTTTGTTATGCTAATGAGGCCATATCAGTATAAGGTGTGCCTTAAAGCTAACCAGTTTTGGGATATAAAAGGAGATTAGACAGAGAAGCATGGAAGCAGTAGTAGGGAAAACACAGATACCACAGGGAGCTCACCAAGGAATGCCAAAAGAATGCTAGAGAAGCTGAGACAAGGACTTCCTCTCAGAGCAGACAGAGAGCTTTTCCCTAGAGCCAGGACCTTTAATTTGGACTTCAAGCTAAACTATGAGAAAAGAAACAGTTTTTAAAGCCACCTACCTGTGGTATTTCTGTTATAGCAGCAACTCAATAATTAGGATACAAAGGGTCTCTTTGGGTGGGTCTCACATTGAACAAGACCTTGAGCCTGGCAATTGATGAGCTGTAGGTTATAATAAGATAGCTGATCTTGGCCTTTTTAAAAAAAAAAAATAGAGGAAGAAGTATCTATGCTTTAACTTATCCTTTGGTCTCCTGTAAGGTTTTAAATTAATTAATTTATTGAATAAAAAACCTGTTGCAGCTGTGCTAAGGTGGCACAAGGAGAATGGCTTGATTTGGGTTGACACTTGGACCAGAGAGTAAAGAGTGTTCCTTGGGGAGCCATGGATGGTGTTGTTAGCAAAAATCAGTGTCTGTAAAGTGTGAGTGCTGGCAGAACCTCCAAAAGAAAGTGTCTTCTGCCTCCCCTCAGACTCTTTTCCTGCTTTATCCCAGGTGTTTGTGTCTGAATTGCTTAGGGAAAGTCCCCTCCACCCTCCCAATGTAAAACTCTTTCAGGAAGTAGGATAAAGATCTATATTTGGTTGAACTATAGGCAATCGCTAATATTTAACTGTTTTTGACCTACAAAAATGGCAATTTGCTATGGTTCAACTTAAGATGTGTGTGCGAAATGTGCAGAAGACTGAGCTATGATCAGAGAATTCGATTTTCTTTCCTCCACACAGAGAAGACTAAACTTTCAAAGGCACTGTCTAGTATTTTGGCTCACAAAACAACTGAGTCACTTGTTTAATTTTTGCTGAAGAAATGGGAAGGCCTTATCACCGTTGGGGGAATATGCTACATATGATTTCCATGAAGTTATGAAAGTGGATAGAAACTTTACAACAGATTTTAAATTAGCACATGCTATGCTGCTTTCGGAAATTCTGGTGGCATACTGGTTAAGTGCTATGTCTGCTAACCAAAAGGCTGGCAGTTCAAATCCACCAGGTGCTCCTTGGAAACTCTATGGGACAGTTCACTGTGATTTATAGGGTCTCTGTGAGTCAGAATTGACTCAACAGCAATAGGTTTGGTTTTTGGGTTTTATGGCTTTCAGAAACCCTGGTGGCGTAATGGTTAAGCACTGCAACTGCTAACGGAAAGGCTGGCACTTGCTCCTTAGAAACTCTGTAGAGCAGTTTTACTCTGCCCTATAGGGTCTCTATGAGTTGGAATGGACTCAACAGCAGTGGGCATTTTGGAGGTATGCTGCGTTCAGACCCCTCATGGCACAGTGGCTAAAAGGTTGACAGTTCGAATACACCAGCTGCTCCTCCTTGGAAACTCTATAGATTTAAGGTAACTTGGATATTTCATGACTATACCATGAAACATCAAAAAGAACAAGCAAATCAGTCATGGAAGAAGTATGACTTGAATGTTCCTTAGAAGCAAGGATGGCAGTAGACTATGTCTCACATATTTTGGACATGTTATTAAGAGGGGTCAGTCCTTGGAGAAGGTCAGTGTAAAAGAAGGAGATCCTCAAAGAGATAGATTGACACAGTGGCTGCAACATTAGGCTTTAGCATAGAAACAATTTGCAGGCATGGCTTAGGAATAGGCAGTGCTTTGTTTTGTTGTATGAGTTGGAACCGACTTAACACTCACCTAACAGCAACAAAACATGCTTGATTTTTAGACATCGATCAATACAGCTCTTTCATGGATTTTTATTTTGACTCATTTCTCTAGGCTGATAAGCATAAGCTTACATTGTTGTTGGGTGCCATTGAGTCAACTCTGATCCATACACACCTTAACAGGACAGATTAGAACTGCTCCACAGAGTTTCCAATGAATGCCTGGCGGATATGAATCCATCAGCTGCTCCTTGGAAACCCTATGGGGAAGTTCTGTTCCATAAGATCACTATGAGTTGGAATTGACTCAAAAGCAATGGGTTTGGCTTTTGTTCAATGTATAAACAGGTAAAAGGTAAAAAAATATAGGCATTCCAATTCTTCCTCAAAATCTTACTCATGCCTCTCATCTGATTTTGACCATACCACTTAACTTGGATACTTTCTGCACTATATTAATTAGCCTTATTTAAATACTTTTCTGTTATTTCATCTGTCTAACCATAAGCCTTTTTTTTAGACCAAATCATTAAGGCTTCTATACATATGAAATAACATGTGAAACAATACTTTCTTTTTCATTATTTTAGCAAAGTCAACCCAAGATTAATGGCTATAGTAGTTTCTATGATCTGAGTGCCCCAAGCGTCCCCCCAAAGCAACACTATTCAGGGGCCTTCATGCCTGACATCTCCCATCTCCTTAGTAGAGGCACTGTTACTTTGGACTTAAAACAACAGACACATTTAAAAATAAATTAATCTAGCTCTGTGCAGTCTCTGTAACTAAATTTTGCCCAAATGATTCATTCTACCAAACCTGTGGAGAACCCACTGCTGTTGAGTCAGAATCATAGCGACCCTACAGAACAGAGTAGAACTGCTCCATAAGAGCTTCTGAGGAGTGCCTGGTGGATTTGAACTCTCTACCTTTTGGTTAGTAGCCATAGCACTTAACCACTATGCCACCAGGGTTTCCTAGAAAGAAGTTAAAATAGTGGGAAACCATAGAGAACTCCAACTCTGAGCACCCTGCAGCTGAGTGCCCTGTCAGCAAAGGCATCTTTTGAGAATGGAAGTAGCTGCTGAAACCCTGGTGGCTGCTGCCCAAATTCTCCAACATCTGTCAGCCTGGGACCCTGGGTTGCAAATGGGCTTGTTTACTCCTCACAGAGCTCAGCTCACATACGTATAGTCACATGTTGCATTTAAAAACCAATCCAGGAGTTACGTTCCCAGTTATCTCTGAGTGGAGGAAAAAATCAATTATGAAGGCCTTAGATTAGTCTTTGCTTCATTTTGCTTATAAACACATAATCATCCTACTTGATTTTATGACTTTAGTTTGGAGCATTAAACTGCCTGCCTTTTTTTTTTTTTTAATTTAAATAAAGGAAGCTGTCGTTCTGAGGTTTTGCTGTAAACTCACAGCTCTGTCTGTGAATTCTTGTAAAGAGCTCTGGGATCCAACGCTGTGATACGTCTCATATAACAGCATCATTATCCATGGACACAGCAAGGTGCAATCTGGGTGCAATTCCTAAGCCAGTTCTCTTTTGGTGAATGTCCAACTCTTTTACAACTGCCTCTATTGTTATCTGCACTCTAATTTCTCTATTGTCCAGGGAAATGTATTTATGGGGACAGATTGATGCAGCAGATGAGAAGATACATGGACTGGATGCAAAAGTACTTTGCAAGGAAAATGATTCAAACACAACTCAGGTTGGGGGGAAATGGATTTTTAAAAGAAATGCAATTTCAGGATGTTAATGTGATTTATTACACTTAATGGAGCTGGTGAATGATGGGCCAGAGGTAACAAATCCCTTGCCTGCTCAGGCTGGGCAGGGCATCATGCTTCCCGGTAGCGTGCCTCCCTCACCTTGACAGGGACCCTGACTTTGCATGGGAAAAAAACATCCTTGATCATTGGACAAAAGCAGCTTTTGCTGCTTTATCTCCAAAGGTAGGTCTATGCTTTTCTGATATTTTCATTTCAGATAGAAGATTTGGGGAGGGCGTGACTGGTAGATTTTGAAGCACTTGTCATCTGTCACCTTCCCTAATGAACTTTAAATGAACCTGTTATTTTGTGCCTGAACAATCAGTGGCCCACCATACCTACAAATGACAACTGAACCTTTGGGTAGTTTTTCAAAGAAGAGCCCAATTTCTTACCGTTGAGTCAAAATTTTCTATGTTGTGTGACCACTGGCCCCCTTTGGGCTGATGGGGCAGTCTGTTATAGAGCGTCGCTATGAGTTGGAACAGACTCAATGGCAATAGATAGGTGAGTTTCTAACCCTGGTTTTACGACTCAACAGTTCTGGTACTGCTGCCTGTCCTGGCTCTGGAATGGCACCTCCACCAGGACAGGTGACCAAGCCAGCTTAAGGTTTCAAAGTACTTAAGGCCTTGGTGAGGCTGATTCTTTGATGGATGAGAACAAATGGGTCATTGCGTATTTGCGCAGGAAGTGACAAAGTTTCATTTTGTCTGTTATCATCATGTCACTAAAAATGAAGAGGAGTCATCTTTGAAAGAAATAAAGCCAGTGGAGAAGAAGAATTTGCCTTGTAAAAACTGAGTTCACATGTACATTTTGAGCATGTGTGATATGCCTGTTTTTAACTCTATTAATTTGGCTATGCCTAATCTGGGCAAAGTAACCAAAACCCAAAACCAAACCCAGTGCCATCAAGTTGACTAAGGCAGCGCTATAAGCAACACTCCCCACGGATGTACAGAGCAGCTAAGAATTGATCAGTTAACAGTCTCCCTCCTCCGCTTGACTCCCTTAAGCTCTCCTTGTCTGGAGACCAACCCCATTGTTCTCAACCATCCACACTTGCCTGTACATTACAGTCAAATACTTGTCTCTTTGTGTCAGCATTGAAATGAGCAGTCAGGTCCTGCCAAGGTGGTTCCACTGAGTGGGGCAATGATTTATAGATTAATTATTTTAAGGAACAAGGCAGCCCAGGATGATATAGTGGAATGAGTGCTGCATTTTAGTCCTGGCTGTGCTCCTTAATAGCTGTTTGACTCTGGGCAAATCACTTGACCTCTTTGGGCCTTAGTCTCCTTACCTATAAATTGGGGAGAACAACATTTGATGGCTGTGATGATGAAAATCGGGGATATGAAAAGTGTTCTGTTAACCCTAAATCACTGTTGTTGTTGTTGTTGGGTGCCATGGAGTCACCTGATTCACAGTGACCCCTTACGGTAGAACAGAACTGCCCCATAGGGTTTCTCACACTATATAATCTATATGGGAGTAGATTGCCAAGTCTTTTCTCTGGTGGAACAGTCGAGAGTTCAAGCTGCCAGTGTTGAGGTTAGCAGCCTAGTGTTTGACCATTAGGCCCCAGGGTTCTTTCTCTAAAGCACTAAATATATACAAAGGATGGCTATTGTTAGATTTCTAGGGACAATGCATAGTAACACTACCTAGTCAACAAAGGCATCCATTTTCCATCTCTAGATCCTTGTGGTGTACTCTCAAAGTCATGTAAATATTTGCCCTTATTAGCCATACCATGAGTCTGTTCAATTATACCACAGGATGTGACACTGCTCAAATTATAAAAAAAAACAGCAACAACAAAAACAAACCCTTTGCCATCAAGTCAATTCTGACTCATTGCAATCCTAAAGGACAGAGTAAAACAGCCACACCGGGTTTCCAAGGAGTGGCTGGTGGATTCATACTGCCAACTTTTCAGTTCGCAGTTGTAGCTCTTAACCACTGTGCCACCACAGCTCCAAATTATAAATAGTATTAACTAGAATGGACAGATCTGTCCTGGAAGAAGTACAACCAGAATGCTCCCTGGAAGCAAGGATGGCAAGATTATGTCTTGCACACTTTGGACACGTCGGGATGGATCCATCCCTGTAGAAGGACATTATGCTTGGTGAAGTAGACGATCACTGAAAAAAAGACCCTCAATGAGACGGGTTGACACAGTGGCTGCGACAATCGGTTCAAACACAGCAACGACTGTGTGCAGGGTGCAGGACCGGGCAGTGTTTCCTTCCGGTGTAGTGGGGTCACTTTGAGTGAGAACCTACTCAATGGCACCTAACAACAACCACATTAACTCCATAACAACTTCATTCTTCTTACTACTAAAGAACCTCCAAATGTTTTATGACGTTAGCTTTTCAGCATTAAGGATAATTTGAGACATTGAGTGTAAAGCAGATTAGTTTATACTCTCTGTTATCTGTGAATGCAGAAGGGGAGGAAACAGGATGCCTTATCCTAAAGGCGGAAAAATCTCAAAGTCATGCAGCATATGATTTGGCTCATGGTGTTTTATTAAGGCTATAAGCTGGGAGTGGCACTAGAAGATCCCTTATTCAATAAATCTTCTCTGTGATGAATCCACGAGGTTGATAAGCCATACGTAGATAATTCTAACATTCACACTTTGCCCAGGGAACGGACAGTCCCTTATGAGAAAACAGCCAACCAAACAGAGTTTTAATAATGTCTAAAGCATCATTGCCTCATCTAAACTATACGTTCTTCAAGGTGAATAATGAATTCTGCACTTCCTTCATGAATATTTCCTTACCTCTACCGGGATGTGCATACACGCATACACACGTGCATGAGTACACGTGCATGTAGCCTGTCACGGTGCAGAGAAAAAGGATGACAGACGAAGAAAATAAAGTCCTTTCTCAAGCCGGTAAAACTGGGTATTAAGTTAGGTTACCTGATGTCTCCATCTAGGGTTCTACCCAGGAGATCCCATTTGTAGAACTCTTCTACTCACGGTTCTGTCCACACAATGAGGCATGACTATTTGGACTGGTTTCGCATCTCAGCTTAGTGACATATCTGGTAAATATTCTGTTAGAAACAGGTCAACAGAAACAAAATGTTCCCTTTGACCTGTGCCTGTGGACAATCCAGTGGTTGTTAAGATGACGATGACAACAACAAAATACCCACTGAAGTTTGTCTATGTGTCACCAACAGAAATGACTAAAAAGTGAGTACTGTTATTCTGTCCATGTCAATCCACAGGACTCGTTTGACTACTTGTCTCTGGAACTACCTGGTTGGTTGGTGTTCACAGCCAGTCTTAAGGTCTTTGATCGGTGCCTGCGAGTGACTAAAACGCAAACATTCTGCTCTCCCAGGTGTGACACAGGTGCTCAAAGCAGGCACAGCCTCAATAATGAGAGATTGCTCCCCTCAGGACGGCAGTTGCTCTGGACCTGATATTGAATACTATATTTGGAAAGTTGGTCATGTCATCCTAACACTGGTTAATGTTCAAGAGGCGACAGTTGTGTTTGTAGGCTTGGTGTGTTGCATAAAAGCAATTTTGGCTGGGAGCTCTTTGGTTAAGTGTAGGAATTTGCAGCCTCCGTTAATCTTTAATTTCCTCCAGGAAGCTCTCTCTGAGTACCCCTCGCCCAATCTGAGTATGGCTTATTTATCCCTCAGGCCCTTCATCTGTATTCATGACAATGATGTCATTCACTGTTTTTCCATTCTATCTTGCCTTTGTCCAAACGTCGCCTTATGTCTCACATTGTTTCTTGTGTGCCTGCCTGGTCTTTTCACCCAAAGTATAAACTAGCCCAAAGCAGGGACCTGGGCCATCCTAGCACATCTGAGAACCATCTCCAAGGTGTGCTGGGAGGGACACTGGTGGGTCTTCTGACTAAACACATTTCTCCATCCAGACTTTCTTGGTGCCTGAAATTGCTACTGTTAGAGCACTTTAGGTGGCTAATGACAAAGAAAGCTCCTATTAGTATGATCATTTATGTATACTGAACCATTATCACCCATTAGCACCCTCCCTTGAATTAGTATAGCATATAAGCCAGTCAGTCACCTAGAAAAGCATTGAAGAAACGGGACTTCGGAAGAGAGAAGCTCTGCAGCTTTCATAAATAGAAGCAACACTCTGTGTCTTGTAAAAGGTCAAGCCTTACCCTCAGTCGCCTTTCAAAGGCTGAAATGTTGCCTTTGTTTTGCTCTTTCCTCTGTCGCCACTCAATGAGGTTCACATTGTGCTCTCCTGGAAGTGAGATGTTGCATTTACCCAGGGTGGGGTTGACTGCTCCGGCCAGGATGTGGGGCTCTGAGTTGAGGCTGATCTCCATCCCGCTGGCAAAAGTGACTCGTAGGGAGCCATCTGGACTCACCCGATAGGTACTTTGCGTATTTTCTGGAAGCAGGCAAGGCAAAGGAGGAAGAGGAGGAGGAAATGGAAGAGCAAAAAGCAGAGGAGTGACCGGTTTAGCGTTAGAAGGCAAGTTTGGGAAGGGAAGAGCAGGTGGGGACACCATGAACTTAACTGCCTCTGGGCCAGACAACCGCTGTGCCAGGCAGCCATACTCTGTCCATCTGGGTTTTGTTATTTTCCCAGGTAGGGTATCTTGTTTCTTGGATAAAATACTCCTGTCTAACACCGCAAGCTCTTTTTGTTTCATCTTTTTAAAGAACCCCCTCACAAATTCCCTCTGACTTGTGGGATTGGCCTGTGGGGTTTGATATGCTGGGGGCTAGAATGAGAAGAGTAAGAGGTTTAACTCAGCATCCTTACCACCTGGGACACCATTCCCAGTTGCTGTACCCCACAAAATGACAAAATGACCTAACACTAGTAAAAGTTGGCGTTCTTTTTTTTTTTTTTAAGAGAGGATTCAGACATTGGACAGTTCTGTGTCTGGCCCCACAGGATAACAACAGAATGAGTCACATGATGTCAGGACACAGAAAGAAGTAACCTCTCTCTGGCTACTTCCCCTCCGACTTCCAAGACATTCCTCCCAAATCCAACTTATCTACCTTCTTGCTTTCTTTTCTTTAGGGAGAATGAACTTTTAATCCCTCATTTTACTTGCATTCCTTCTCAGTGTATATTGTAATCTGTCCTTTTTATTCACCCATGCTCAACTCAGATGGGGCACAGATGTCATTCTTTAATAAAACCTGGAGTTAGCAAAGCTTTACAAATGGCTGCATGTTGGGAAACAGCTTGATGGCAGAGCAGATTGGGCAGAGACCCTCACCTTCTAACTCGCACAGCAATGTGGTCCCCAAGTTGATATGGGAGGTTGTTGAAAGGTGTCAATTTGCCTGGGTTTCAGCCTCTACAGCTGGAAAATTACGAGAAGTAGTCATCTCAGCCAGAGGTGAATTTTGTATATTAACAGTGAGCAGAGGTTTTTGGGGGGAGGTAAAAGATAGATGCACTTACAGTCAGAAGAAGGTGGAAATAGTCTTACCTTGTTTTAAAATATATATGGTACTCATTGCTGTCAAGTTGGTTGACATGAGGACATTTTCGCGGTTGGAAGTATCTAGCTCCACTTTTGTCAGCTTCTCCAGGTCACTGTGGAAGCTGCTGACCTCTCCAGTGGGAAATGTAGCATTGGTCAGATGTCCCTCAGAGTTGTACCTGGGAAATGTAACCCAACTTTGAAGCCGTTTGGCAGCAACAACAGCCCTTTGCAAAGTCAAAATCACTTGGCAGCTAATACAGTTTACCTTTGAGTGATAACAAGTATTATTAACCTTGTTCAAGAAAAAGAAAAAGGTCAGAGAGATGATTAATCAAACGAAGGTATTTTTTTGCCACTTCTGAATTCTTGATGACTTCCTTGAGCTGTGCTGTTTCACAGAAAAAGATATATCTGGTAATGAATCAGCAGGGTGGAAAACTGATTTATGAATCATGTCCTGCTGTGTGCAATGTTTGCAGGGAGGCTTGGCTTTGCGACTTGGGTTGATCCCATTCGATGCGATGGGCAGTAAAAACCAGCAGAGGGTGCTATTGCCAAAGGAAAAGGAGGCACAGATGGGCTCCCAAACCCCAAGAAGGCCAATAAAACTGACTTTGTATTGTGAGAGGAAAATTATATTTGCTGCCGTTTAAGTTGCCAAATTTGAAATGAATGAATCATTCTTCCAACAAAATGAACAAGCACAGAGGATAATGGAAACATGTTCATTAAAACATTCTGGAGCCCTCTGATCTCAGTGTCGTTTAACTTTCTTTTTTAAAAAAATCTTTTTGGAGTATACTACATAATGCTTTGTAATTTGCTTATATGAGTAAGAGACAAAAAATAATTACCTGGGGTAATAGGCAATAACCTATATCTACAATTATAGTCTAGCGAGTTTGCTTTTCAAAAAAAAAAAAAAAAAAAGAATCAGAATTATTGGCAATCTCACTGTCCTCCAAATGGAAACTGCTTCCCTGAAGGCTTTTGATGTGGCGCTGTTCTTTTATTGCCAATAGAACCATGAAGAAGAAACACTTCATTAAAAGTAAAGACATGCACTTGGAAACCCATTACTGTTTTCTTTGCAAATTGCAAAGTACAAAATATTTAAGCACTTTTAGTTGCTTTTAAAATCTTAAAAACCATTACAATCTTTCTACCCAAAGTGAGCAGGACACAGCTGGACACAATGGATGAGTCTGGCTCTGTTGACCCTCCCCCAACAATTATGCGAAAATGGCCTAGTAATTCAGAGTTAATCCTCTAGGCTTAAAAGAACTCAGCCTGGGGAGCTTCTCAAATTTTCAAATCCGTATCAGCTTTGGGTGGGCTTGGAAAAAAGGGCTAGGTTTTATTTCACAGATTAGATGCATGTAGCCCCAAGCTCAGTTCTGTAGAAAACCAAAAAGCCCATCGCCGACGAGTCTGACTCATAGTAACCCTAGAGGGCAGAGTAGGACTGTCCCATAAGGTTTCCAAGGAGCGCCTAGTGGATTCGAACTGCCAACCTTTGGTTAGCAGATGTACCTCTTAACTGTTGTGCCACCAGGGCACCATTCAAAGTCTACTGTGTTCCAGGGTGACTCCATGCATTTACATGGAACCCTAGTGTGGTGAAATGAACGTGGTCATTTTGGCAGAAAGACAATGGAGAGAAAAATAATTACCACTGAGTCAGTTGCAACTCACAGTGACCCAGGAGGACATAAATACACACACACACACACACACACACACATATATATCTACACACACATGCATATGCTATCAGTTAAAAGAATCATGTATGTGGATAGAAAAACAATCAAACAAGTCTCTTGACATCGCAGATACCCCAAACCTTAGTTGTTTAATTGGCTGCACCCTTTGTTTAAATGCGTTTCAGGCAAAACAGATGGCTTGTTGCTCCTATGTAGTGAGAGATTCATTATTTAAGAAAGGCCTAAGGGGGTTGGTTGTCTGTGCCTGGGTTAATGGCAAAATCCTTCCCCCGGCTCAGCCTTTATGCCTGTGGCCTGTTCTGGGGCTCTGCGGCTTCGAGAAGCAAGGCCCCTGGTAAGAAAGGAGCACGAAAGAGGCTTGAGAGGCCAGCACTGCCTCAACCTGGCCTGCCTGGTCCTCCTTTCGGGGGAGGAAACCGAAGCCTGGCCCTGGTTCTCCCGAAGCATCAACTTGCTTTTCCCTGTCAGGCGGAACTTCCAGGCAGCAGATGAGGAAGCCATGACAGGTCGTCCTCCTGAGGTGACTGCTGACCCCTCAGCCTGGATTACTAAGCAGGCAGTTGCTTTTCGTTTCTCCTTCACCACCAGCACCTCTGCCTCATTGGTTTTGCTTTCCTCAACCCCTCAGTGAGGTGACTCTTTGTCATTCCTCCAGGATATCTGACCTAAGACCTTGGATGCAGATTCTCAATGGGTCTTCCAGTCCAGGGGCAGTTTCCTTCTTCTTGAGTCACATAGCCCAAGATTTCACGTAAAGATGAGGGCAGTGGTCTTGCCCAATCACCAGAGCGCGATCACAAGATCAGATACCAACTGAATCATCCATATGGAGGGGTAAAATATTCCAACAAACCTTAGAAGTGTCCTATGGATAAATCCACTTTCCTAACTTATCCTTTCCTATAGGTTTGCTATGAATCGGAATCAACTCGATGGCACTGGGTTCGCTTTGGTTATAGGTGCTCTTTGTAATTTCACATTTTTAAGCTTATTCCCAAGAACAGAAGCACATTGCTACATTTTCTGTCTCTGTGTGCTCTCCCCAAATTAATAGCAGTACCTTCAGAGAGAAAAACTAAACTGTCCTGGCTAAGACTGATGACACCCAGAGAGACCTAGCTGGCAGGCTGCTACCTGGCCATTTTCTGGTGAGGGAGGCAGTGGTGTCGGGAATAACATGATGGCATTTCCCACAATCCTGCTCAGTGGCTGGATGGTTAGAAATGTATCACACAGTTTTCTTTCTGTGAGTG
>KN685767.1:1303-11838 GCA_000152225.2 Procavia capensis
TTTTACACTAAAGTCTATTTTTTCTGAGATCAGTATCACCACACCTGCTCTTCTTTGTACATTGTTCATATCTTTAAGTCTAAGGTGAGTTTCTTGTAAGTAACATATAGAATGGTTGTGTCTTTTGATCCAAGACATCATATGTTGTCTTTTTACTGGAGTGTTCAGTCCATTTACATTCAACGTAATTATGGATGGGTATGTGTTTAGCTCTGTCACTGTGGTGTGTTTATTTTTGTGTTGACATTCTCTCTGTTGCTCTTGCTATTCTGTTCTGGGACATTCTTCTTATTAGGTTGATTTTTAACCATTTTCAGTGTTGATTTTGTGTTTGTTGAGACTCCAGGATTACATTTCTTGATATGGTATGCTGCATCTTTATTGTGCTTTGCAGCTACCCATGTGATCCCCCTAATAACCTATATTTAAACCCATTTTTAATTTCTACATATGTTGTTAACTATCTCTTTTTCTGGAAGGACTGTAACTACTGTAGTACCTCCTTCTTTTTAATACGATGATATCAGAGTTTTCATGAAATGATTGGTGGATTACTTCCTTTAATATTATAGCTTTTATTGAGTTTTGTGCCTTGCCGAACTAAGTAGGTTTCTGGATGATGTGTCATGTATTGCCTTCTAAAATATAAAGTTAATGGTTTTGTTTTTCTAAGTCAAGAGCTTCTTTCAGTATTTCATGTAGCTTTAGCTTGGTTTTTCCAAAGTCTCTAAGTCTCTGTTTATCTACAAATGTCTTAATTTCATTTTCATATTTGAAAGATAGTTTTGCAGGACATATAATTCTTGGTTGGAAGCTTTTCTCTTTCAAGGCTTTAAATGTGTCACCCCATTGTTTCTGTGCCAGCATAGTTTCTGCCGAAAAGTCAGATGAAAGCCTACAAGGTTTCCCTCTGAATGTTAGCTTTGCTTTGAGTCTCACTGCCTTTAAGAGCTTCTGCTTATGTTTCATTTTGTTAAGCTTGATAATAATATGTCTTGGAGTCTTTATTTGGGGATCTATATTAAGCGGTGTTTGATACGTATCTTGGATGTCTGTATGCTCTTCTTTCACAATTTCAGTTAAGATTTCTGTCAGCAGCTGAACAACAATACTCTCTGTGTTTTCTGGTGTCCCTCCCAGTTCAGGAACTCCAACTAATCATAGATTGTTGCTTTTGATAGATTCCCACATGCTTCTTAATGCTTCTTCATTTTTCTTGTTTCTTTTCTCTGATTTCTCCTCATAGATGCTAGAGTCAGTAGCTCTGTCTTCCAGGTCAGAAAGGTATGGTGAAAGGATACAACCCTGATTCATACCTTTCCTGACTTTAAACCATTCAGTGTCCCCTTGTTCTGTTTACATGAGTGCTTCTTGACCCATGTACAGATTCCTTAAAAGAGAAATTAAAAGTGTAGAATTCCCATTTTAAGCACTGTTAGCCATAATTTGTTATGATCCACAAGGTCAAATGCCTTTGCATAGTCAATGAAACACAAGTAAACATCTTTCTGGTATTCTCTATTCCAGCCAAGATCCATCTGACATCAGCAATGCTACCCCTTATTCCACATCCTCTTCTGAATCCAGCTTGAATTTCTGGCGGTTCTTTGTTAACATACTGCTGCAGTTGCTTTTGAATGATCTTGAGCAAAATTTTACTGCTACAACAGAAATATCACAAGTGGGTGGCTGGAATGAGGAAAAATTTATTCTTTCATAGTTTAGAGCTGGAAGCCCAAATTTAGGACACCAGCTCCAGGGGAAGAATTTCTCTTTCATTTAGCTCTTGGGGAAGGCCCTCGTAATCTTTCTTACCCAGTGAAGGTACTCCTTAGCATAGGGACCCCAGGTCCAAAGGACGTGCTATTCTCCTGACTCTTTGTGGTATGAGGTCTCCCTGTCTCTATGCTTGCATCTCTTTGTATTTCAAAAGAAATTGCCTTAAAACACAATCTAATCTAATCTTCCAGACTGAATCCTGCCTCATTGACATAACTGCCACTAATACCACTTTGTTGTCATCACAGAGGCAGAATTTATAACACATAGGAAAATCATAGCAGGTGACCAAATGGTAGACAATCACATAGTACAAGCAATCATGGTCTACCCAAGTTGAGATGTATTCTGGGGGGACACAATTCAATCCATGACAACTACTGACAGGAAACCTCAAATTTCTGTTAAAACTGAAATGCACCTGTACTTTAGTCAATAGATATTTGTCTCATCACTTCATTTATTGTTGAAGGATAACCCTTTGTAATTTATCAGTATCATACTTAACTGCGATTGGGGCTTAGATCATATGTGCTGATATTTTAACTCAGGTTCAGGCTTCAAAATGTTGCCAACACCTCTCTGACCTTTCTATTTTACTAACTCTACCTTCAAGCCTGTAAGATAGAGGAAAGAAGGAAAAACTTTGTTGAGTCTTGAGGCTAACATTTGTTCCTCTGACACTAGCCTGAGAGCTGGTCAAAGAAAAGCAGGAAAAGATAGGAAGAAGTAGCAAGAGCTGCTTTGCTCTAGTCTGTTCCTTTTTCTCTTTTTTCCTCTTTTATTATCATTTCCTTCCTTATTTCTTTTCTGTTAGCATAATCTCTGACTTCTCATTTCTTTTTGTCTTTACCTTCTATAGCTAATCATGTAAGGTGTAGATTATTTAAGATTTTTGATGTCACAGACATGTTTCAGAATCTGATGCAATCTATGAACTCTTTCCCTGGAAAACTGTACACACACAATACTTAGAACTTTAAATTAAGTAATCACTATAAAAACCAGAGCTATTTTTTCTCAAGTAAAAGTCCCTAGTTTCCTTTACCTAATATATTCTTCTTAAATCCAGTGGCCTCATAACGATCTAACCCTGGCAGTTCCTTAGATCTTTTCAGTTCCACCTTCTCAGTAACAGGTTCCTGATGTTCACCCAGGAAACTTTTCGAGGAGTCAGCCTAAGGTAGTAGAAAGTACACAAGCTTTTGAGTAACCCATATGTGGTGTTAAATACAGAGGCCCTGTGTGACATTAACTTGCTGAACTGCTAACCAAAAGGTTAGAAGTTCAAGTTTACTTAGAGGCACCTTGGAAGAAAGGCCTAGTGACCTACTTCTTAAAAAATCAGCCTTTGAAAATCCAGTGGGGCATTGCAATCACTGTCAATAAGTTGTATACTTGTAAAATTTGAATTGGCAAATATACAGTAGACATATTTAAAACAATGACCTAAAAAAAAAGTCTGACTACTTCTGCACAATCCAACACAACTCAAAGGATTATGTTCTTTGGTTTGGAGGTTTAAAGTCATGGTTTTATGAGACATCCCAGTTAGCTGACCTAATAATGTGTTTAGGGATTCTGTTCTACCTCCTAGTTTGTTATACAGTGCCTAAGGTCTTACAGCCTTGCAAGAGGCTATCCAAGGCACAACAAGTGGTCGCTGTTTACATGGAGTAGTGGAGAAGAAGGAGAGTCAGAAATAGGAGCCAGCCAAGCCAAGTGCCGTCGAGTTGGATCTGACTCATGGCGATCCTAGGGGCCAGGGTAGAACTGACCCCAGAGTATTCAAGGAGAAGGAAGTAAAATATGCAGCAATTGCCTTCATAAACAACTGCTTCACCTGCTGTGAAACTAGAAGAAATGATGGTGCCCAGCCACCATCACTGAACATTTCGATCAAAGATTCTATGGAAGAGTTCTCGTCAAAAGAGGGGAAATGTAGAATGGAAGCTCAAACTCTCATGGACTCTAGACTTTCTAGAGCCAGGGAGGTTGAAGTAACTCCCAAAACTATAGATCTAAGATAATCTTTAAACCTTAAACCAAAGAAATCCACTCTAAGGAAAGGCTTTCCCCCCTTGCTGGCTCTGGAGGAAAGTCCGGTATTGCATCAATCTTTGTCCAGGGAGCATCTTTGCACAGGAACCTCAGGTCTGAAGGGTGCACTCTTTTCCTGGTGCTGCTTTCTTGGTGGTGTGAGGTTCCCAATTCTCTGCTTGCTTCCCTTTCCTTTTATCTCTTGCAGGAAGAAAGGATTAAGGGCAGGGCAAACCATACTCCAGGAAAACTCCCTTTACAGTGGAGCAGGGAGGTGATCTTATCAAGGGATTTACAGTCCCACACTAATCCTTTAACATACAGCATAGGACAATCACAAAATGGAGGACAATCATAAAATGCAGAGAATCATGGCCCAGCCACATGGCTACACCTATTTTGTGGGGGACACAATTCAATCCATGACAGTAGCCATGTGTCAATTCTGGTTACAGGAAAGGCAATACACAATACAGGAAAGTCAGCATGTTATTCACTACTGTGAATAACACTACTGTTTTTCTGGAATGGTCACCATAGCTGTCACCGTATTACCCTTGATGTCCTAAATGGATTCAAAATGTCTTCCTTTCAGTATTTTCTTTATCTTCGGGTAAAGAAAAAGTCATTGAGGGCCAGGTCAGGTGAGTAGGAAGGGGGTTCCAATACAGCTATTTATTTACTGACTAAAAACTCCCTCACAGAGAACTATACAATTAAGTTCACAACCTTGCCACCCTGCCACCACATACAAAGGCCATTCCAGAAAGAGTTCCAAAATTGCTTTGAAGCGTGGACTAGGTGCTGGTGTTAGTGCCTAGCTCCCAAGAAGAGGACTCTGAAGTTGACCGCAGTGATATTCAGCAATGAGGTATGTAGAACATAGAAAACTAATTTTGCAGAAGTAATTGTAGCATCTCGTAGTCATCTAGTGATCCTATAGCAGAATATCACAAGTGGATAGCTTTAACAAACCAAAATTTATCCTCTAACAGTTTAGGAGGATAGAAGACCAGAGTTAGGGTAGCAGCTCCAGTGGAAGGCTTTCTTGCTCTATCTACTGTTGGGGAAGGCGCTCATCAATCTTCCCCTGGCCTAGGAGGTTTTGAGCACGGGGACCCTAGGCCCAAAAGACACATTTCATTCCTGGTAGTAGGTCCCTCTCTCTGCTTATTTCTGTCTCCTATTATCTCTTGTAAGATAAAAGGCGATGAAGGCCACACTTCAGGGAAACTCCCCTTACATAGGATCAAGGCTGTGACATGTAAGGGTATTGTATCTCACTCTAATCCTCATCAACATGACTAAATCCTGTCTCATTAACATAATGAATAGCTGTCTCTCAAAGGGGACCATAACCACATGCGTAAAGGCTAGGGTTTACAACACATCACAAAATGGAGCACAATCAGATCACAAAGCTGACAACCAGAAAACACTGGGGATCAGGCCTAGCCAAGCTGATCCACATTTTTGGAGACACAGTCCAGTCCATGATAGTAACTAAAGTAAATGGCAGCATTGAGAGTTACACAAGAATAAAGGGCAACTGTGGTAAACGGTACAATATATAATTCTATGACAACAGTAATAACAACCAAAAACAAGTGGATGATTACACAGGTAGACAGACAGGTATGCTACATAGGTGTGGGAGGGCGTATGAGATTATATATAGATATGTATATTGAGGTATAGTTGTGGACATTTGTATATTCATATTTGTGTATGCTTCACATATACTTGTATATATGTGTATATATATTTCTAAAATAAAGCATGTGAGAGCACAGTCATAGAAACTTCCTAGACATATCCAAATACTTCATGGGACTGAATCACTGGGTTTGAAGGCTCAGGAACATAGTTTCAGGGGACATTTACATCAATTGGCAAAACATAGTTCATAAAGATAATGTTCTGACTCTTAGTTTGTCAAATAACATCTGGGGTCTTAAAAACATAAGAGAACCATCTAATATATCGCCACTGATCTCCTCCTGTCCGGAGCAAAGGAGAGTGAAGAAAACAGACGACTCAGGGAGACCGTCTATAGGATTAATGGCCCACATGACCCACAGCTTCCTCTAGCCTGAGACCCTAAGAACTAGAAGGTACTCAGCTACCACTATTAACCACTCTGACCACAGAGCTAACAGAAGGTTCTACCTAGAATAGCATAAAAATGTAGAACAAGACTTAGATTCATAATAAAAAGATCAAACTCACTGGACTGATAGGAACTCAAGTAACCTTTGAGACTATTGCCCTAAGATATTCTTTTAATCTGGGCCAAATAATAGATTGGCCCATAAAATAAACAATAATGCCCATGAGGACACTGGTTCTTAGAACAATCAACAATATTAAACCCAAAAGGCAACATTTGCCCAAAAACAAAAATGAGAAGGCAAGGAGGGGCAAGAAGTGGGACAGATGGTAACGGTGAAAGCAAGGTAGCCATAGGGAGATGCTGGCACATCACGAGGACAGCAAGCATTGTCACAGAAGAATTCATATGCAAATTGTTGAATGAACAACTTATTTTTTGTTATCTTGCACCCAAAATACTATAAAATGTTAAACAATTCTGAAAGGCACTACAAGTGAGATAAATAAATGGAAAAGCAGCTCATGTTCATGCAGTGGAAGGCAATAATGTTAAGATTGTTAAGATGTCAATACTACCAAGAGATAGAGTCAATGCAGTCCCTATAAAAATTCTAACAGTTGTTTTTTTCCCCCCTTGCATAAATGGAAAAGTTGATCTCAAATTCATATGGGATTGCAAGGGAAACCCTGGTGACATATTGGTAAATTACTTAAGCTCTGTAACTGCTCACCAAAAGCTGGGCAGTTCAAACCTGCCAGACGCTCCTTGGAAACTCTATCAGGCAGTTCTATCCCATCTATAGGGTTGCTATGAGTCAGAACCAACTCCACGGCAATGGGTTTGGTTTGGTTGGTTTTTCCATAGCCAAAACAATCTTGAAAAAGAAGGACATGTAGAACTCCTCACACTTTCTGATTTTGAATCCTACTATAAAACTACGATAATTAATACAGTGTAGACATATGGAAAGACATATAGACCAATGGAACAGAAATGAGCATCCAGAAATACAACTGTGTATCGATGACCAATTGGTTCATGAGAAGGAAACCAAGTTCATTCTGTGGTGAAGGAACAATCTCTTTAACAAATAGTGCTGGCACAAATGGCCCCCTCCATGCCAAAGAATTAAGCTGAATTCACTCTTCACATCATATATTTTAAAAAAGAAAAAGTATTAATGACCTAAACATAAGAGGTAAAAGAAGAGCTTCATGGACCTTCATGAATCTTCAGGACCTCATATATGGCATTATATTCTTCCATTTAACATAAAAGCGTGAGTAACAAAAGAGAAAATAGATAAATTGGACTCAATCAATATTAACAACTATTGTACATTGTTAAAAAAATAAAACTCCAAGAAATTGAAACAAGGTTTACTCTGGGCAGTCATCCTCTGTATTTAGGGAGACAATTTGGTTTCTAAAAATAAGTAGCTACTTACAATTGTTATAAATAACCCTTTGAATTACCTCACAATGCTAATATACAATTGTTTCATAATTTAATAAGCAATGTTCAGTTTGGAGGACTACATAAGTCTCCCATATATGAAGGAAAAATTAAAAAGAAAGCACTCCCAAGGACTGAGGGCTTCACAGCTGTTGAATTTTTTTTTTTTTAATTAATGAATACAAGTTTCCATGGTGACCAGGTAATTAATGGCTAATGAGGTAACACTGAAAAAGTATATCTTGAATATTTGGTAGTTCAAATCCATCAGCCACTCCTTAGAAACTCTAGCTACCACTGGTGACTACCCTGACAGAGAATACAACATACCAGCAGAAAAATGGGTGTCCAAACTCCAACTCTATTAAGAAGACCAGACTTGATGGTCTAACAGACTGGAATATTCTCAGGCGACACAGGCCACTGGATTCTCAGTTAGCCCAGAGCTGAAATCATTCCCAAAGCCAACTCTTCAAAGATTGGACTAGACTATAATGCATAGGAACTGCTGGAAATTCAAGCTGGATTCAGAGTATGTGGAACCAAGGATATCATTGCTGATGTCAGGTGGATCTTGGTTGAAACAGACAATACCAGAAAGATGTTTACCTGTGTTCCATTGACTATGCAAAAGCATTCAATTGCGTGGGTCTTAACAAAGTATGGCTAACATTGCATAAAATGTCCTTTGGAAAGGACCAGAGACCCTGTGCCTCAGAAGCTTCCAGCCCAGGGAAGACTGACAACAAGGACCTTCCTCCAGATCCAGCAAAGAAAATCTTCCTCTGGAGCTGACACCCTGAATTTGGACTTTCAGCTGTAACAAATAAAATTTCTTTTTGAAGTCACCCACTTGTGGTATTTCTGTTAAAGCAAAACTAAAGACTAAAACAGTGCACCTGATCCAAGCAATGGTATTTTCAGTGGCATCATGTGCATGTGAAAGCTGGAAATAAGTAGGGAGACAGACGGAGAAAAGAGATGCCTTTGAATTGTGGTTTTGGAGAAGAATATTAAATGTACCATGGACTGTCAAAAGAACAGATCCATTCTGGAAGAAGAACAACCAGAGTGCTCCTTGGAAGCAAAGATGCAGAGACTGCATCTTACATACTTTGGACACGTTGTCAGAAGGGATCAGTCTCTGGAAAAGAACATCATTCTTGGTAAAGTGGAGGGCCAGTGAAAAGGAGGAAGACCCTCAAAAAGATGAATTGACACAGTGGCTACAGCAGTGGGCTTCAACATGAAAATGATTGTGGGCATGACTCATGACTGGGCAGTACTTTCTTCCATTGTACACAGTTAAGTCAGAACCGACTCAACAGCACCTAACAACAAAAACAAACACTCTAATGTGTCTGTCATCACAATGTGTTACCTATGAATAGCCTGTAGAACCTATGGGCTATCTGACAAACTGGAGACCTAGCTCTTAAAGTAAATGGCATCTTCTACCACCATGGAGAAACCAGTCTACCATGCTATAAAGACACATACAGAGGTCTAGATACCACATGGAGAAATACAAGGGTCTCAGATGAGTTCAGCTTCCTCGCATTTCTGCAAACACTCTAGGCACACAGGGAAAGCATCTTGTTTCCTCCAGACCAGCATAGCTGCCAGAGGAATAGAACTTAGTGAGTCAGTTATTATTACCCCAGAGCAGATACTACCCAGCCAGATATTGCCAGAATTTGATTCACTTATTGTCATGGATTGCATTGCGTCCCCCCCCCAAATGTATGTACTGATATGACTTGGCAATGAGTCCCAATATGGTGCAATTTCCCCCACGTGTTATGAATCCTGCCTCTGTGACATTTGATGAACAGCAGTTGTGTTGGTGAGGAGGGACTCAAGTTTCCAGCTGTGGGATATAAGGGAGAGAAGCGAGCAGAGTAAGTTGGGAACCTCATACTGCTAAGGAAGCAGCACCAAGAGCAGAGCTTGTCCTTTGGACCTGAGGTTTCTATGTGAAATGCTCTCATTAAATTTGGACCCAACCTACCAGACTGTGATGATTTCTCTTATTGAGTGGACTTGTAAAAATAAATGGATTTGTGGCTTACTGAACTGTGTCAATAAAATTTCTCTTCATAAAGCCTTCCACCCATAGTATTTTTCATGACAGCAGTACCAGGTGGCTAAAACACTTATCCAGACAGATAATAAAATGGTGTTGTGTTTGAAACTAATAAGTATGGAGCAGTTTGTTACAAAGTATTAATAACCAGACTTTGTCTTATGACTCCTTTGAAAATCATCTTGGAAGAAGTAGAATTTGATTTCTTTTCCTCTTGCCATAGTATAAATACTATTTACAGAACCCTGGAAATTCAAGAACACTCTAATTCTCCTCAGTAGGCAATTGACAAGATAAAATATGTGTTCTCTGAAATCTCAAATATCCAGAGCTAGCATTCACTTGAATACTATTTGGAGAATTCTAGGAATAAAAGTTTTACAAGATTCCATAGTGAAAGGAAATTCCAAAATGACCTCTACATCTACACACACACACACACACACACACACACACAAAAGAATTCTGTGTCAGTATAGGACTTTCACATTCCATGCTCATGGTATTAATATACCGTTACTAAGAAAAAACTGTCATGAAGGACAAAGAAATATGTAATTAAAATTGCATTTCCAAGCTTTGAATCAAGGCTTCTTTTCAAAAACAAAAACCTCAGCATGGCTTTAGCAGAGCAAAGTGGAATGTGAGTGTAGACTGTGGAGCTGGACTCCCTGGGTTGAAATCCCAGTTTACCTCCTTACTGCAAGGCATCTGGGTGGAAAAACAGTTTGATGTTGTTTGCTAACCTGAACTGTGGTGGTTTGTGTCACTGGAGAAAGCCAGGCAATCGGCTTCCATAATGACGACAATCAAGAAAACCCTGCCCAGCTCCATTCTGCTCTGTGATACGTGTTGTCACCGTGAGTCAGAATTGACTCAGTGGCAGTAGGTTTGGGTTGTGTTTTCATTTGTTTGTTTGTTTCAGCCACTTGCTGGATATAGCATTCCTGGGCATGTTATCTAACTGCTTTTGGGCTGTAACTTCTTTATCTATAAAATTAAAGTGCCTATCACAGAAGGTCCAGTGATTAAATTAATTCAGCTATTAAAAATGCTTTAAAA
>KN685768.1:0-29298 GCA_000152225.2 Procavia capensis
TTGTTAAAGCCATCCACTCTGTGGTATTTCTGTTAGAGCAGCCTAGCTGACTAAAACAGTTAGAGTGCAATTTTTCATAGTATTCTCTTATGATTCCTTAAATTTCAGTTGGATTTGTTGTGACATTGCCCATTTTATTTTTTATTGAGGTTATTTGTTTCATCTCCTGTTTTTCCTTTCTCAGTTTGGCCAATGGTTTATCAATTTTCTCGATCTTTACAAAGAACCAGCTTTTGATCTTTTTAACTCTTTCAGTTGTTTTTCTATTCTCTAAATTGTTTAGTTTTGCTCCAGTTTTTACTATTTCCTTCCTCTGATGCCCAACAACTTCTTTTGCTGCTCTGTTTGTTCAAGTTGTAGGGTCACTGGTGCTTATTTCTTTTTGGATGTGTGCATCTTATTGCTGTAAGCTGGCCTCTGAGTATTGCTTTGCTGTGTCCCAAAGTATCTGATAAGATGTGTTTCATTCTTGTTTGATTCTGTGAATTTCTTCAATCCATCTTTAATTTCTTCTATAATCCAGTAGTTTTTAAGCAAGCTGCTGCTCAGTTCCGTTTGTTTATTTTATTTCTCTGTTACTGGTTTCTACTTTAATGACTTTATGGTCAGAAAAGATGCTTTGTGAAACTAAGGTGGCAGGGCTAAGATGGCAGAGTAGCCATACATTTTCTCTGATACCTGCAATAATAAATAACCTGAAAAACAGCTGAACAGGTTATATAGGGTATTATAGGAGCCCTGAATATTAGGCAGAAAGCTGAGAGGCAAGACTGGGTGACAGGAAGGGGGAAAGCTATCTCTTCAGAATCAGATCGACAGCTGCAGAGCAGCCCACTTTTGCTGGCCAGGTGGAACTTCAGTGCTGCCTTGCACAATGGCTGAATGGAGTAGTGGCACCTGAACAAAGCACATCTTTATTGGCAGGGAAATTGAGCTTAGGACAGCTGCACATACACAATGCTGTAGTGGATGAAAGGCAGGCAAGACAGCGGTACACAAATGCAGTGCATCTTTCTTAGCAGGGAAGCTGAGCTTAGGAATCCTGCACTGACAAAATACATTGGTGGCTGGTGACTGAATACAGCAGTGGTGCTCAAAAGGAGGGCATCTTTCTCAATGGGGAAGCTGAGCTACAGATTGCCACATGTACAGAATTACAGAAGACTTTTTACCTGAGCATCATAAGCTAATTGCCTGCGATCTCTCATGGTTCAAAACCTTTCTTACTTGCTGATTTTTTCCCTATCCTTAATATTTTCCCCACATTTGTCTGCTCTATACCAGTTGCTAAATTCTGACACATTAGCTGTGCTGGAAGGTGTGCATCTTACATGCATGACCTGTGCTATTCTCCCAGACATGGAGAGGGAACCTAAGGGAGGGATACAAGAAAGTCCTGCCAGCCTGCCTGAGCCATCAACACCTGCTGCCTTTCTCAGTGCATTCACTTATCCAACCATCTGGTGACAAGGCATCAGAATTATTAAGGCTTCAAATATCAAACTTGTTCAAATGACTAGATTACCCAGGCAGTCAAAACTAAATTAAAATATGTTTTTATATATGTAAATTTGATCAACCAAACAAATAAGTGACAACTTTCTGATGGTTCAGAGACAACAGTCAATTTCTAATTGTTTAAAAAAGCATACTACCATGGCTTCATAAAATTCCCAAAACAAAGAATTAAAAAGTTTCCCAAACAAAAAATTCCTGCAATTATCAGAGGTAGAATGGTAAAGAGTAATGTAAGAGATCTTCAAGAAATCAGGGAGGAGCTTAGACAGAGGTCAGCAGAACATAATAAAAAATTAAACAAGCTACAAGAATTACAAGAACAACAATCTGAAATTCAGCAATTAACAATAAAATTACAAAATTAGACAAGTCAATAGAAATTCAGAGGAGCAAAATTGAGGCACTGATATGCAGAATTAGTGTGCTTGAAAATAAAACAACTGACACCAGCACATATGGGGAAAATCAGATAAAAGAATTTTGAGAAATAAAGAATCACTAAGAGTTATATTGGACTCTATCAAGAGAAATAATTTGCAAGTCATGGAAGTATCAGAATAGGGTGGGGTAACAGAAAATACAAAAGCAATTGTTGGAGATTTGTTGACAGAACTTCCTTGGTATCATGAAATATGAGAAGTTATCTAAGATAGTCTTTGAACTCTACACAAGGTAGATCCCAAAAGAAGGACACCAAGACATGTTAATCAAATTTCCCAAAACTAAAGATAGAGTCTTTTAAAGTCAGCTTGGCTTAAACACCCGCACTTGTCTGTCAGTTTGTCATACTGTGGAGGTTTGCATGTTGCTATGATGCTGGAAGCTATACGACTAGTATTCAGATACCAACAGGGTCACCCATGTTGGACAGGTTTCAGCTGAGCTTTCAGACCAAGACAGACTAAGGAAGGAGGACCTGGCAATCTACGTATGAAAAGGATTAGCCAAAAAAACCTTATGAATAGCCATGGAACATTATCAGACATAATACCAGAATATAAGCACCCCCCCCCCCACCAGGTTAGAAGGCACTCAAAAGATGGCAGGAAAGAACTCCTCCTCAAAGCAGAGTTGACCTTAATGACATGGATACTTTGCATTTCTCAACCTGAGAGAACTTAAGAAAAAATTCAAGTTTCAAGTTGCAATAGTGGAGGATTCTACATGGAATATACTAAACAACTCAGGAGGCATCAAAAGAAGAGGGAAGGAATACACAGAGTCATTATACTAGAAAGAACTGGCCAATCTTAAGCCATTTCAAGGGTAGCATATGATCAGGAACCAATGATACTGAAGGAAGAAGTCAAAGCTGTGTTGAAGGCACTGGTGAAAAACAAGGCTCCAGAAATTGTTGGACTGTCAATTGAGATGTTTCAACAAACAGATGCAGTGCTGGAAGTGCTCACTCATTTATGCCAAGAAATTTGGAGGACAGCTACTGGCCAACTGACTGAAGAGATCCATATTTATGCCTATTCCAAAGAAAGATGATCCAACTGAGTGCAGAAATTAATTGAACAATATCATTAATATCACATGAAAGTAAAATTTTGCTAAAATCATTAAAAGTGACTGCAAGGAATGGATGCTCACCAAGGACCAAAATGACATGTGGTAAAGACAACCGAGAAGACAGAGAGACCAACAAGAGTGGGTGCCTACATTGACTTGTGACCGGAAGAACCAGATGGTGCCCGGCCACCACCAGTGATAGCCACGATGGAGCTCACAGAGAGGAGTCTCACTGGCAACACAAGAATAAAAAGGGGTGCATCATGAGATCTCCACTAAAAGACCTCAATTGATGGTCCAGCAGTTTTGGGGTTCCTCTGAGAGCAAGGCCCCCGGCCCTGATGCTGCCCTTTCCCATAAATTATAACAAAGGTCCACTCTTTGGACAGGAATGGATTGGACTTGGCAATGCAGAGTGACCATATATTAGAAGCACTTTATGGTTCTGTACTGTAGGATATCATCTTGCTGACCTCTGGCTGGAGGAAGGGGAGTGGACGGAGAGGAGGGGAAAGGAGGCTGTTGGGAGGATGAGACATGTATGGAGCAGAGAGGAATAGTGTGCAGTCACCGGACAGGGAGAGCAGTGGAAGCTGCATATAGGTGGGCATGTAAATTTATATGTGAATATACATTTTCACTCAGTCATGTTAAATAAAAATTAAAAAAAAATTAAAAAGTGACTGCAATAGTATATTGACAGGGAACTACCAGAAATTCAAGCTGGATTCAGAAGAGGATGTGGAACTAAGGATATCATGGCTGATGTCAGGTGGATCTCGGCTGAAAGCAAGGGGATTAAACTGTGTGAATCATAACAAAGTATAGATAACATTGTGAAGAGTGAGAAATCAAGAACACTCGATTTTGCTCATAGGGCATCTATATATGGATCAAGAGGCCATCATGCCTACAGAACAAGGGGACATTGCATGATTTAAGGACAAGAAAGTTGTCTGTCTGGCTTATATCCTTTCACCATGCCTTCTCAATTTGTGTGTCAAACAAATACTCTGAGAAGGTGGGCTCTATAAAGACAATTGCAGTATCGGGATTGAAGGAAGTCCCATTAACAACCTGTGTTGTTCAAATGACACAGCCCTGCTTGCTGAAAGTGAAGAGGATTTGAAACACTTACTGATGAGGATCAAAGACCACAGCCTTCAGTATGGATTGCACCTCAGCATCAAGACAGCAAAAATACTCACAACTGGACCAGTAAGCAACATCATGATACATAGAGAAAGGAATGAGGTTGTTAAGGAATTCATTTTACTAGGTTCCACAGTCAACATCCGCAGTAACAATAGTCAGAAGATGAATTGCATTGGGAGAATCTGCTGTAAAGGATCTCTTTAAAGTATTGAAAAGTAAAGTTGTCATCTTAATCAATAAGGTATTGCTGAAGCAAGGCATCATATTTTCAGTAGCATCATATGCATCCTAAAGCTGGACAGTGAATGAAGATGACAGAAGAAGAAATAACACCTTTAACTTCTGTTCAAGAAGAATATTGAATATACCATGGACTGCCAAAAGAATGAACAGATCTGCTCTGGAAGAAGTACAACTAAAGTACTCCTTGGAAGCAAGGATGGTGAGACTGCATCTCATATACTTTAGACATGTCAGGAGGACTCAATCTCTGGAGAAAGGCATCATGCTTGGAAGAGTGGCGGGTCAGTGAGAAGGAAAGAGACCCTCAACAAGATGAGTTGATACAATGGCTATAGTGATGAACTTAATCGTAAAACTGATTGTGCTCATGATGCAGGACCAGGCAGTGTTTTGTTCTGTTGTGCATAAGGTCACTAGCAGTTTGAACTGACTCCGTGGCAGCTAACAACACAACCACAGACTTAAACAAAAAATATCCTACAAAGGAAAGTCATTAAGACTGATCCCAGATTATTCAGTGGAAACCATATTGGCAAGAAAGCAGTAGAATAACATATACAAAGACTTAAAGGAAAAATATCTTTGAACCAAGAATTATGTATCCTGAAAAACTGTCTCTCAAATATGCAGCAAAATTAGGACATTTCCAGATAAACAGAACTTTAGAGAATTTGCAAAAACCCAACCATAATTATAAGAACTACTGAAGGCAATTCTTTGATTAGGAAATCAATGCGGTCATATATATACTCAAGGATACATTGCAGGATAGAGCGTTCAGAGATAGGGAACCTACGAAACTTAATCAAAATTAGAACAGTAGAAAATAGAAAACCAGAGGTCTAAGTATGTAAATGGTGACAACATTGTACAAAAATGAGGGGCAGTTAATGTATTCATAGACCTTTTAGATGGAGAAGTCAGTTAATATGAAGAATTTAAAGACCAATTTAAACTTAGATCATTAAGGGGAATATCAGGGTATCTGCAAAGCAAAATAACATTACCACACATCAAAATAAGAAATAAAATCAAGTAGTCTCAATAGGTAATAAAAACAACAGTGAAATTGATGAAAAGAAAACCCATAAAGAAAGCTGACTCAGCACAGAAAATTAAGTAGAACAAAGAAATTGTCAACAACATACACACACAACAAAAAAACACCAAAATGAGGCACTAAATTCATACCTATTAATAATTACATAGAATGAAAATAAGGAATGCACCGATAAAGAGACAGAGAGTAACAGAATGGGTAAAAAAAAGATCCATCTCTGTGTTTCTTAGAAGAAACACACTTTAAACTTAAAGATATGAACAAACTAAAACTCAAAGGATAGAAGAATATATACGAAGCTAACAACATAAAAAAAAGAGTGGGAGTGTCAATATTAATTTCAGATAAAATAGACTTTAAAGTAAAATACACCATTGTGGACAAAGAAAGTCACTATTGCTTAAAGGGTTAATATATGAGGAGGATAGAACCATATTAGATATTTACACACTCAATGACAGAGCTTCCAAATGTATCATACGAATGCTAGCAGCAATGAAAAGTGAGACAGACCCTTCCACATTAATAGTGTGAGACTTAAACACACCACTTTTGGTAAAGGACAGAACATCCAGAAAGAAGCTCAATAGAGATATGGAAGATATAAATGCAGCAACCAACCAACTCTACCTCATAGACATATACAGAGCTCTCCACCCAACAACAGACAATTATACCTTCTTTTCCAATGCACATGGAACATTTTCCAGAATAGACCACATATTAGGCCATCAAGAAAGTCCTAACAAAATCGCAAGCATTGAAATATTATAAAGCATTTTTCTCAAACCGTAAACCTTTAAAAAGTTTAAATCAATTGCAGAAAAAGCAAGGGTAGAAAGTCAAACTCATGGAAACTGAACAACACCTTGCTCAAAAAGTTCTGGCTTATAGAAGAAATTAAGGGTGGAGTGAAGAAATTCATTGAATCCAATGAGAGGGAAAAGACATCCTACCGGAATTTATGGGATACAGCAAAAACAGTGCTCAGAGGTCAGTTTGTCTGAATAAATGCACATGTCCAAAGTGCAGAAAAGGCCCAAATTAAAGAACTAACTCTACAGCTGAGCAAGTAGAAAGATAGCAACAAAAGAATTACTCAAGCACCAGAAGAAAACAGATAATGAAAATTAGAGCAGAACTACATGAACCAGAGGATAGAAAAACAATTGAAAGTTGACCAAAGCTGGTTTGGTTTTGTTTTTTAAAGATCAACAAAATCAATCAACATTGACCAAACTGACAAAAGAGAAACAGGAAAGGGAAGCAATTTAACCCAAGTAAGATATGAGATGGGTGATACCATAACAGATCCAATCAAAATGAAAAGAATCATAACAGAATATTATGAAAAATTGTAGTCTAATAAATTTGAAAACTAGAGGAAATGGACAAGTGTCTAGACTCACATTATCTACCAAAACTAACACAAATAAAAGTAGAACAACTGAATAAACCGATCACAAAAGAAGAGACTGAAGAGGCAATTAAAAAACTGCCAGCCAATTTGTAGGTAGTCTGTTTACTCTCGATGAAGTCTTTGGATGAATGTGTTTAATTTTTAGTAGTTCCCATTTATCTATTTTCCCTTCTGCTCTTTGTACACTCTTAGTAAGATTCTGTAGTCTAAATCATCTAGTAGAACTCTATTAGAATGTTCAGTATTGTCCCTATTTTTTCTTCCATAATCTTTATCATTTTAGATTTCCTATTTAGGTCTTTGATCCATTTTAAATTAGTTTTGTGTAAAGTGTGAGATACAGCTCTTGTTTAGTTTTTTTGCAGATATCTAATTTTGGCAACACCATTTGTTAAAGAGATTGTTTTTTCTCCAGTTCCCAAACTTTGGGCCTTTGTCAAGTATCAGATGTTTGTAGATGGATGGTGTTATTTCTGGATTCTCTAATCTGTTTCATGACGTGAACCAGGTTGTTTTGACTACCATGGCAGTGTAATAGGTTCTAAGATCAAGTAGTGTGAGGCCTCCCATTGTGTTCCTCTTCTTCAGTAGTCCTTTACCTATCCAGATTTTCTGCCCTTTCCAAAAGAAGTTGGTGATTTGTTTCTCCATCTCATTAAAAATAATGACATTGGAATTTGTATCGGGATTCCATTGTATATATAGATTGCTTTGGGTAGAATAGATCTTTTCACAATGTTAAGTCTTCCTACCCATGAGTAAGATAGTTTTGTCCACTTACATACAAGTCTCTTTTGGTTTCTTGCAGTAGGGCCTTGTAATTTTCTTTATATATGTGTCTTACATCACTGGTTAGATTTATTCTTAGGTATTTTATCTTCTTGGGGGTTGTTGTGAATGGTACTGGTAACTTCTTTTTGGATGAGCTCTTCATTGATGTAAAGGAATCCTACTGATCTATTTATGTTTATGTTACATCCTGATACTTTTCTGAACTCTTATATTAGTTCCAGTAGTTTATTTATGGATACTTTAGAATCTTCTGAGTGTAGGGTCATATCATCTGCAAATCAGGATACTTCTTCTTTACTGATGCAGATGCTCTTTATTTCTTTATCTTGTCTGATTGTTCTGTCTAGCACAATGTTGCCTAGAAGTGGTGACAATAGACATCCTTGTCTGGTTCCCATTCTCAAGGGGAATTCTTTCAGTCTTTCTCCATTAACTGTTGGCTGTTGGCTTTGCATAGATGACCCTTATTACATTGATGAATTTTCCTTCTATTCCTATTTTGCTGAGAGTTTTTAACATGAATGGGTGTTAGACTTTGTCACATGGCTTGTCTACATCAGTTGATAAAGTCAAATGATTCTTATCTTTCGTTTTATTTATGTGGTTAATTACATTAATTGTTTTTCTGATGTTGAACCAGCCCTGCATCCCTGATATGAATCCTACTTGGTCATGGTCAATTATTTTTTTGATATGTTGTTGAATTCTTTTGGCTAAGATTTTGTTGAAGGTTTTTATATCTGGGTTCATGAGAGATATGATCTGTAATTTCTTTTTTTGTGCTGTCTTTACCTGGCTTTGGTATCAGGGTTATGCTGACTACATAGAATGAATTTGGGAGTGTTCCATCCTTTTCTGTGTTGTGAAATAGCTTCACTAGTATTGGAATTAACTCCTCTCTAAAAGTTTGACAGAATTCTCCAGTGAAGTCATCAGGACAAGGAATTTTTTGGTTGGTAATCTTTTTATTATTTTTTCAATCTCTCCTATAATGGATTTATTAAGTTGTTCTACTTCTCTTTGTGATGATTTTGATAGGTAATGTGATTCTAGATATTTGTCCAGTTTTTCTAGGTTTTTAAAACTATGAGAGTATAATTTTTCATAGTATTCTGTTGTGATTCTTTTAATTTTGGTTGACTCTGTTGTGACATCTCTCATCTCATTTCTTACTTGGTTTATTTGCTTCCTCTCCTGTTTTTCTTTTGTGAGTTTAGCCAATGGTTTGTCAATTTTGCTGATCCTTACAAAAAACCAGCTTTTGATTTTTGTTAGTTATTTCAGTTGTTTTTCTGTTCTCTAATTCAATTAGTACTGCTCTAATTTGTATTATGTTTTGTTCTGGTGTCCAAGGGTTTCTTTTGTTGTTCTCTTTCTACTTGTTTGTATTGTGTTAATTCTTTGGTTTGGGCACTTTCTTAGTTGTGGATGTGTACATTTATTGAGATAAATTGACCTCTGAACACTTCTTTTACTGTATCCCATAAGTTCTGGCAGGATGTGTTTTCATTTTCATTTGATTCTTTATTGCATCTTTGATTTGTTCTATAACCCATAAATTTTTGAGCAAGTTGTTGTCTACAGTAGCAAAAAGATGGAATCAATCTAGGTGTCCATCAACAGATAAATGGATGCACTATGGTATATATACACAATGTCACCTTGAAGATTAATGTGTGCCTGACCCAAGCCTTAGTATTTTCAGTTGCATCATGTGCATGTGAAAGCTGGATAATAAACAAAAAAGGCAGAAGTAGAACTGATGCCTTTGAATTTTGGTATTGGAGAAGAATGCTGAATGTACCATGGACCACCAGATGAACAAACAGATCTGTTCTAGAAGTACAATCAGAGTGTTCCCTAGAAGCTAAGATGGAGACACTGTGTCTTAAGTACTTTGAACATGTTGTCAAGAGGGATCAGTCCCTGGAGAAGGACAATCATGCAAAAAAAAGGAAGACCCTTGACAAGATGGATTGACACAGTGGCCACAATAATGGGTTTAAGCATAAAAAGAATTGTGGACATGGCACAAGACCAGGCAGGGTTTCGTTCTGTTGTTCATAGGATTGCTGTGAGTCAGAACTGACTCAACAGCAACTAACAACAGCAACGTATACACAGTGGAACACTGTGCAATGATAAAGAACAATGATGATTTTAGGAAATGTCTCATATCCTGGAATCAACTGAAAGACATTATGCTGAGTGAAATCAGTCAGCTACAAAAGGACAAATAGTATATGAGACCACTATTATAAGGACTTAAGAAAAGACTTATGAACAGAAAAAATTACTCTTTGATAGATACAAGGGTGGGGAAGAAGGGAGAGGGTTATTCACAGATTAGATAGTTGATAGGTGAAGGGAATGACAGCAAAAGTAGAAGGCAGGTCAGCATAACTGGACTACACCAATAAACTAAAATGTTTTCTAAATTCAACCCAGCATTTCAAAGGACAGGGTAGTAGGGTTAGGCAGTCTGGGGACTATGTTTTCAGGGAACTTAGAGGTCAATTGGTGTAACCAGTCTTTTCTAAGAGAGTCTTCTGCATCCCATGTTGGTGAGTGGCATCTGGGGTTTTTAAAGGTGGCAAGCTGCCATCTGAGGAAAATCAATTCATCCCAGTGCACCTGAAACAGATGGCAACCAAGATCATCAAAGACACAAGGAAAAATGAGCCTAGGCAACAGATAATGGATAGGAATTTGGTTAGGTGAGGGGAGTGACAGCACATGGTAGATGTATGTGACAGGAGACAGAAGGACTCATATGAATGGGAGACTACATCGGCATGAGAAGTGAAGAACTAGATGGTGCCCAGCCACCACCAAAGAAAGCCCTGATAACAGATACAATGTAGAGTGTCTGACCTAACATGAGTTAAAGAGGTGTGCAGATCAAGAACTCTATTAAAAGACCAGAGCTGCTGGTCCAACAGCCTGGAGAGTACCCTGAGGACATGGCCCCTACCTAGACTTGTTGCAACCCAGACCTGAACCAATACTGAAGCCAACACTTCAGGCAAAGAATGGACTGGACTTGGGGACACAGAGTGATGTACGTGTTATGTGTACTTTATAGTTTACAGTTTAATGTATGTATGAGGCTATCCTACTGGTTTCCTTTTAGAGGGTAGAGGAAAGCATGAGGAGGAGGAGAAAAGTGTTTGTTCAGTGGATACTAAAGTAAAGAATGGAAAGGAAGAGTGTGCTGTCACAGGATGAGGAGAGCGATAGAGGTACAGAGATACTGGCACTCACGGTCTTATATGGAAAATTCATTTGGATTGTAAACCTTCACTTAATCATAATAAAGATTTTTTTTTTAAGATTAAAAAAAAATAAAATCTACCAACCAAAAAATATTTAGGTCTAGATGGCTTCAGTGGAGAATTCTAGCAAACTTTTAGAGAAGACTTGTTACCTCTATTACTAAAGCTATTTCACAGGATGGAAAATGATGGAACACTTCCAAATTCATTCTTTGAAGCCAGCATAACCCTGATAACAAAACCAGGTAAAAATTTCACAAAAAAAGGAAAATTACAGACCAGTATCTCTTATGGACTTAGATATAGAATTCCTCAACAAAGTTCAAGCCAGTAGAATTCAAAAACATACCAAGAAATAATTTACAATGATCAAGCAGGATTCATACCATGGATGCAGGGCTGGTTCCATGTTAACCTCGTGCCATCAAGTTGGGTCCGACTCATGGCGACCCTAGAGGCCAGAGTAGAACTGCCCCATGGAGTATCCAAAGAGCACCTGGTGGATCTGAACTACTGACCTTTTGGTTCCATATTAGAAAAACAATTAATGTAGTCAACCATGTAAGTAAAAGGAAAGATAAGAAGCACTTGATTTTATCAGTTGATGCAGAAAAAGCATTTGACAAAGTCCAACACCCATTCATGTTAAAAACTCTCATAAGAATAGGACTAGAAGGAAAAATCCTCAACATAACAAAGGACATGTATACAAAGCCAACAGCCAACAGCATCCTAAATAGAGGCTGAAAGAATTCCCCTTAATAACAGGAACCAGACAAAGTTGTCACTACTTTTATTCAACATTTTACTGGAGTTCTAGCCAGAGAAATCAGACAAGATAAAAAAATGAAGGGCATCCACATCAGTAAGGAAGAAAAAAGTGTCTCTATTTGCAGATGATATGATCTTATACTCAGAAAACCCTAAAGAATCCACACACAAAAAAATTCTTTAATAGAAGAATTCAGCAAAGTATCAAGATACACATAAGATCTATATAAATGAATCAATCGGATTCCTTTACACCAAAAAAGGGCCCATCCAAGAGGAAATCACCAAATCCGTACCATTTATGATAGCCCCTAAGAAGATGAAATACCTAGAAATAAGTCTAACAAGAAATGGAATACACAAATATGAAGAAAATTACAAGATCTTATTGCAGTAAACCAAGAGACTTACATAAGTGAAGAAACTTACGTTACATGTGGATAGGAAGAATTAACATTGTGAAAATGTCTATTTTAAACAAAGCAATCTATAGATACAATGCAATTGCAATACATATTCCAACATCATTTTTTAATGAGGTGGAGAAACAAATCACTCACTTCATATGGAAAGGAAAGAAGCCCCAGATAAGCTAAAGCATTACTGAAGAAGAAGAACAAAGTGAGAGGCCTCATACTACCCAACCTTAGAACCTGTTACACTGCCGTGGTAGTCAAAACCTGCTTCTCCACCCTGAAACCGTTGAAGTTAGGCTTTAGGATATACTACTTTATACTGTGGTAATGAGGGCCTATGCTGCTGAAATGGACCCACACAGGTTCATGCAAGGATGCAAGACATTGACAATCCATGGACCTGTTATGTCTGTACCTAAACAAAGGAGCTATTTCTGCTCTGAGTTCCTGGGTTAGGGAAGCCAGCAGATTACTTTTTCCAGTTTGTTAATTTCTTCCCTCTCCAAGGCTGGGAGAATGGCTAAGGGCCAACCCAGGAGATGCCACAATCTCTAGTTGGGTAGGGTCCAGTGCACAGTAGGGAAGGAACTTATAAATGTGAGAGAGGTTTTTCCCAAACGCTGTTATTTGATTTGCAAGGTATATTAGACTCATATACTCACCTTTTGCAGATTGAGCCAGTTCTGGAGGCGTAAGTAGACTTCCTGTCTCCAGATATGGAAAATGTGTCCCAAATGTCATTGCTTGCATTATCATTGGCTATAGTCAGTATGGACTGCAGGGTGCCCACACATGCCTATTGAGGTCTGGCAACTCCTCACTGCTTCTGAATCATCTCTCCCTCCCCCTGCCACTCAATCCAATTCCTGGACTTTGCTTTTGATGTTCAAGGCTCCTAGGTTGTTGTACATAATCCATTCACTTGTTTTTCCAAGTCTTTGTTGTAAGAGGGACCACAGGAAGTACCTGATTACTATGGCACCTCAGCTCCACCTTTTTTCAACTATTCCTATATATGTATATATTTATTTACAGTTTCTTCTGTTTTTAATTATGCTGAAATCCATTCATTCCTAAAGGTATAATTTCTGGCCCAAATAATATGAACCTTATGAGGCTTTTGGCACATATTACCAAACTAATTCCTGGCATTGTGTCACTTTACTTTTCCAGCAGCAACATATAAACTAAATATTGCGTTACAAACTCATCAGTTTAGAATAATGCGTATCAAACTTTGACATGCATCAGAATCAGCTTGTTAGACTAGATTTCTGGGCTGTAGCCCAATTACATGATTTGGTAGGTCTAGGGTGGGGCCTGAAAATTTGTACTTCTAACACATTTGAGGTGATACTGATGCTACTTATCTGGGGGCCATATTTTGTGAGCCGCTGGCTTAGAATATTGTTGCTTTTAATCCTTAGCCATACCATAGACGAAAAATAGTGTCCTATTTTCCTTTTATGGAAAACCTGTTGGTGTAGTGATTGAGTGCTACATCTGGTAACCAAAACATCAGCAGTGCAAATCTGCCAGGTGCTCCTTGGAAGCTCTGTGGGATAGTTCTACTGTCTTACAGGGCTGCTATGAGTCATCACCAACTTGACAGCAGTGGGTTTGGTTTTTGTTTTCCTTTATGCTTCTTTACAAGTGAGATTGAACACTTTTTCATATTTTTAGCCATTTGAATTTTTCTTTAATAGGTCTTTTGTCCATTATCTTTTGATTTAACATACTGACCACTGATTCGTGAGACATACACATACAGTATTAGCACTTATACTGGTTTGTTTTTAATAGACAAATACCTTATATTTTTGTTTGGTCAGATTTATCAATCTCTATTAAGTGTTCCTGTATTTTCTTTCATAAATATCCCTTTCCCAGTGAAACTTGTATCTTCTCAAGAAAAACCTGACATGTGTTGTCTCAATTATTCACAGCAACCTTGAAAGGTAGACATTAGTCCCATTTTACTAACAAGGGCACCAAGACTTAGTAAACACTGTGCCTAAGGTTACAAAGCTAGCAAGTGGCAGAGTCAGAATGAGAATCCACTGTTTGAGTCCATCAGATTGGTTTCCTTAAGAAAGAAAATTAGTATTTATTGAATCAGTTGTGTGTCAAACATTCTCAGTATCTTTTAAGTTGATTAAGAAACTAAAGTTTTTGGTAAATACAGGTGCTAGATTATTTCATTATGTGGAATGAGATTTGCATTGCTCACAGAATTTGTAGAATTTTAAAACAGGAATGGAATTTAGCAATCAGTCTAACCCTGAAACTTTTAGGTGAAGAAACTAAGGGCTAGAGGAAATTGACTTGACTGGCACATTCAGAGGAAACCTTAATGACACAGTCGTTAAGTGCTACAGCTAGTAATCAAAAGGTCAGCAGTTCAGATCTGTCAGGTGTTCTTTGGAAACTCTATGGGGCAATTCTACGTTGTCCTATAGAGTCTCTGTGAGTTGGAATCAACTTGACAGCAGTGGGGTTATGAGAGTATTTTTAAAAAGAGATATTTTTGCCTGTGGGATTAGCAAAATTCTCAAAGCGTGATTACATACTATGTGGGCAAGTGTATAGAAAAACATGCACACTTGTACACAGCTGAGAGAAGACAGTTTGGCTGTGCGTATCAAAGTGGCACATGGATATATGCTTGCTGACTCAGCAATTCTACATTTAAGGATTTGTGCTATCATACACATTTGCACACATATGAAATATAAGCTTCTCTATTTGTTGCAGTATTTTTTAATTTTTTTATTATGACTAAGTAAAAGTATACAATCCAAATCAATTTTGCATGCCTGCCTGTCTGCAGCTGAATTGAATTGAATTATGTCCCTCCAAAATTGTATGTGGCAATTTGGCTAGGCCTTGATACCCAGTATTATGTGGTTTTCCTCTATTTTGTGATTGTAATTTTCAATATGTTGCCTGTTGTAATTTCCGCCTGTGGTTAATGGGACAACACTGGATTATTTTAAAGAGGATTAGAGTGGGGTTTATTAAATCTAATCCCTAATCCAGAGTAAAGGGCATTTCCCTGGGATGTGGTCTGTGCCACCTTTTATTTTACAAGAGATGAAAAGTAAGCAAGCAGAGAGTTGGAGACTTCATACCACCGAGAAAGGAGGAGACTTCATACCACCAAAAAAGGAGCATTAGGTACACAGTATGTCCTTTTAGACTCAAGGTTCCTGCACTGAAATGCTCCCAGATGAAGGGAAAACTAATGATGGGGACCTTCCTCCAGAGCCAAACAAAAGAGAGAGGAAGCCATCCTCTAGAGCTGAATTTGGACTTGTAGCCTACCAGATTGTGAGATAATAAATTTCTCTTTGTTAAAACTATCTACCTGGTATACTTCTGTTACAGCAGTACTAGATGACTAAGACACATAATTAATATGCTGCTATTTTGTATTTTTTGTGAGCAAAACATATATTTTATGCTTTAATGGTTTCTTTTATGTGCAAAAACTCTTATAATAAAAAGAGTAGTAAAAGGGATGGGGTGGATCTGAGTGCCTGGAGGACAAAGAGGGAGTTTCCACCGGCTACTCTTTTATACTAGATTTTGATGGCTATATTACCTGTTGATATAGTTAGATAGATAGAAAGTGAGATGGGTAATTAGATACAATCAAGAACTGAGACACAAAGGATGGTAAAAGATTTCCTAACTTAGTAAATTAAAAATAGTAAGTATTTTTAAATGTTTAATCAAAGAGTCTTGGGGTAAATGTGACAGCTCATTCACAAACTGATGGAATGTCAGGTGGAAATCAATGGTCCAATGGTTTTTTGCTATGTGCAAGACCTAGTGTCTCAGTATACAGAGGTAATGGCTTCTGAACAGCTTGGGCCACTTAGTGGTAAAGGAGCTGTCTCCCAAACATCGTGTGTGCAGTGTGGTCCCATCATGAGCACATGCGAGTCTAGGGCTCTGGACTCTGTTAGTGATGACCCAGCACCAGGAACTGGTCTTCTGGCCCATGCACCTGGGATCATGCTGTCATTATGTGATTTCAGAATAATAGCTGGCATCTTACCTGTGTTAATTCAGAGGATAAGTACAAAATAAAAATTTTCAATAAAAATATAAGCACATGGTTAGTTGTGTACTTAAATTCATGTGGTAAATTATCTGATAATATATTCAGAAGTAGTAGTCCTAAAATTACTTCATAAGAATCCTTATAATTAACATCCATTTGCAAACCCACACTTAAGATGTGAAATCCTTTTATGCAATAACTGTGTAGGAAGTGTCTCAGGCAATATTTTTGTTCTGTTATGGCTAACCTCCAATTTACAGATATCACAAATATAAAAATAAAGCCTACCATAGGTCAAATTGATTCAAATTTAAAACTGGTGGAATTTTGTTACTTCACATAGTGAAAATTGTGTGTGTGTGTCTGTGTGTAATTTGTTTTTGTTTTAGGCAAAACTTGAAAAAATAATTAGAGTTGCCTGGGGCATCTTTCAGTTGTTTCTTTTTGGACTGTTTGGAGCAGAGGTATCTGTTGAATCTCTCAGCCCAGAAACTGTTGGTAAGAATTTCAAAGCATACTTTTGAACTAAAATTTTCTTTTTTATATTCAGTTAAAGTTTTCTTAAGCAGTCATATGTTCAGTAGTTTCTGTTATCACAGTTAAATGAAAAGTTGATTTCATGTATAGTTATCATCTAAGTCTGTTACTCTAGTTGGTTAGAAAAGACTGCTGTTAAATTCAAGGCAGTGAATTTTATACCTTCAATAGTATTGTTCCTTGTAAAGGTGACACTACTGACCACTATTAAGAGCTTACAGGGCTTGAACTTTTTCTTCCCATGATAAGAATATTGTTGTTTAAACTTGTTCCAACTAAGGGCCAGAAGTTTAAAACAACTAGTTAATTCTATAGTATATACCCATGATATAAAAATGTTGATTCTTCCATCCTTTTGCTCATCCGTACATTCAAGTCATCATATTAGAACACTCTTGATTCATAATATAGCACTTGAATATTAATATGAACATATACTCACAATTTTATCCGTTACACCTATGACAATATTCTCCCATCCATCCTAGAGACCCCATTTCCTGCTGTCTCCTTCTGAAGGACCCTCAGACAAGAATCCTTCCCTTTTGCTTATATACTGCAAGTACCCTTATTTCACTTCCTTCCTCTTCGGAATTTAAACAGATTCTAATCATTACTGTCTTAAAATATATATATTCTTTCTCCATTTTCCTCCCCCCAGTTTATCCTTCTTCTATTTTACCCTCCCAGCCTACAACACTACCTCTCTCTTCTTCTTTCAAAATTTTAGAAGAGATAAATACATTCTCCTTTTCCACTTCAACTCCCATTCACTTTTTCAGAACACTTCATTGCAGCATCTCACCAAGGTTGTATTGCTAAATTAAATGAACACTTTCCAATCTCTTGCTTGACCTCTCAGCAGCATCTGATGTTACTGACCTCTTTAAAACACTCTGTTATGTTGAGTTCTGAAACTTCGTATTTTCCAGTGCCCTTTGTATTCTCCTTTCCACTATCTATAATTTCAACTTTGCTTTTCATTAAAGATCTTTGTAAAGTCCATAGTTTTCTCACTCTGTATCTCTTCTCAGAACTTGCAGTGGCTTCAGTCATAAGCTATATAATTCCAAATGGTTATCTCTAAATTGAACTCAGTATATCTAAAGCTCACTCATCATTCTGTCATCATACCTGCTCCTCTTTCAGTGTTCCATTCTGGGAATGATGCAATCTCTTTCTGTTTTGTAATGCAGGCAACATATACGTTTAAAGTAACTACCAACCTGAAAAAAATATATGTCAGCAAAGAGCTACAAAATCTTTCCATGAAGAAATCCTATTGCAGATTCACAACAGGTCACCCAGCAGTGTCTATCTGTAGTTTTACTCACTCTTTGAACGTGGAAAAATAATTTATCCTGTCAGGTTTTTTTTTTTTTAACTGCAAAATGAGAATAATAGTAGTACCTATATCACAGGTTGGTGTGGATTAAATAAAATCATGCATTTAAAGCTTAGCACAGTAAATGGCACAGAGTAAACTCTCAATACATGTTGCTTTATAAAAATCACCTTGTTTCTCTGCAGTCAACCTTGGCTGTACCCTTCTCACTCCCAGTAGCTGCTCTCATCGAAATCCCTTTTGTACAAATCAGGATGAAACTTTCTCCCTCAGGAAAGCGTTCTAAACAACTAAGTTAAGTAGCTGTATGTCATGCAGGATGAATGTGCTGTTAGTAAAACCAGTATGGTGCAACAGCTGTGTGATTCCAGTGTCCATTTTCAATGGCCATTGCACAGCCAACTCCATTCTTCTAGGCTGATAAATATTTTGAGTATTGCCTCTGGTCTTTTACTTTATAAAGAATTCTATATCTCTTTGATGCACATGTAAATTTTTCCCTCATCTGTACCTTCTCACTGATTTGCTTATATTGCACTTATGACATAGTATGTGAATTCATTGTTTAAATTTTTGTCTTCTTCTGACTTCGATGCTGGTAAAGGCAGAGCCTGCACTTTATATGTCTTTGTGTTATCTGGTCACTAGTTCAAAGTCTGATATGCATAAGAAGCACTTAATAAATTATTGATAAACACAGAAGAAATTACAGTTCTTACTAGAAAGCGTAAGAGTTAGAACATATCACCTTGGTAAAAATTCAAATACATGTAACTAATTTCTAGTTTTAATGTAGGGAAAGCATATTATTTTAAACAAGTGATCTGATTGGTCTTTAATAGTTGATTTTTTAATAAATTATACATAACCATTTTTATATTTTTAATTTTGTAATGTTCTTTAATTATGTCTTTTGGTGGTATTTTGAATCAGTAACCAAGAAATGCAGTTTCTCCCTCATTGTGTCGTTATTTATAAAAATTAAGTTTTTCTTACAGGCCTTTGTGTTGCAATCCTGGGCATTGCAGTAGTGATACGAATTTTGGCTACGTTTCTGATGGTGTGTTTTGCTGGTTTTAATACAAAAGAAAAGATATTTATTTCTTTTGCATGGCTTCCTAAGGCTACAGTCCAGGTAATGATGGATAGGGTGGCTTAGCATTTTAACTCCTGTTTCTATATAATGACATGAAATATTGAATGATAGAACTTATCCAAACTTGGTAAAAATAAGTGATTGAAATTTGACTCATGTAACTAGTTTGTATTAATCCGTTCTTCAAAGTTTTATCCTTGGTATATTGACTCTTAAATCAGTATACTAAATTATTTTTTAGGTCACTAGGGTACAACTAAAATCTAATAAATCTAGCAGTAGTAGCATGAGAGAAGAGTTTGGGTTTTTACTAGCTATGGGTCTCTAAATAACCATAGAGATAGTTTTTCTGTCTTTTCAATATCCCAAGAAGAGAGTGCAGTAAGGAATTCAATGGCCCATATTAGTGGTTGAAAATACTTCATTGTCAGTATAATTAATGTTCAGTGATACTTGGCCAGATTTTATATATAATGGAGAAAAAGATTTCTTCAAAACAACTCAGGAAATACTTTATTGATTTTTCAGATTACTACTTGATTTTAACTCATTTAAACAAGTTAACCTCCTGCCACTCAACTTGACATTTGTGTACTCTGATAAGCAAGTGGTATGAAAGCACTTACAGATAGCTGCTGAAATTGTTGATCACATACTTGTTAGAATACCTGTAATTGCTAACTAAATTAGAACTGCAGAGACTATGATTTGCAGCAAATGTAATATATTCCTGATTGCATTGTATGCATTTTCAGACTAATTTGAACAAACAAAATTTAACTGTTCCATCCTTTATTTTTTGCAATTATATAACCACACAAATTTCTACTTTTAAGGAATCAAAAATTGGTTGCTGTTAATTTGCTCAGTTGTTGAGAGCTGGACTGCCAACCTAAAGGTCAGCAGTTTGAATCCACCAACCACTCCTTGGAAACCCTATGAGGCAGTTCTACTCTGTCCTATAGGATTATGTACTATGAGTTGGAACTGGCTCAACAGCAACAAATTATTTTGTTTTGAAGAATGTGTATACTCTGTAATTATACACCAGATTTTGTGTGACTGTTGGTATGGGCATTATTATCTTTTTTTTTGTAAGATTTTCAAAAATATCTTGAGTTAACAGCACTGTAAGGTTAATATAGTACAGTAAAGAGACTCGTTGTTTCAGCATTGACTTTACCAAGTAAGTATCAAACAAATGATTCTAGTAGCTTTGGTACAAACCATCTGTTACAAACTGTTAAAATTTGAAAAATGGCACTTTGCTACTATAAGGGCAAACTTTAAAATAAAGAAAACTATCCAGAATATATTGGATAATGTTTGATCTGTTGTGTGCTGAAAACTTTTTTTTCTTTTTGCCACTGCACAAGAAATAGTTCTTATATCTGTTTTTCTGTATCAGTGTTTTTCAAATTTTTTTTGTCTGTGGCTTACTGTAAGAAATATATTTTATATCACAGCTCAGCTGTATTAGTTATCTAGTGCTGCTATAATCAGAATACCAGAAGTGGGTGTCTTTAAGAAACAGAAATCATTTTCTCATTGTTCAGAAAAATACAGGTCTGCATTCAGGCTACTGACTCTAGAGGAAGGCATTCTTTTTTTTTTTTGGCTCTGGGGAATGTCCTTGTGTCTTTTTAACTCCTGTTTTATTGGGCACTTAAAAATATCACATGATGTGATATCTGTCTTCCCCAAACTGCACTTACTTCATTTTATATCTCAAAAAAGATTGGCTTAAAGCATAGCTTACACTATTACTGGAAACCCTGGTGTTGTAGTGGTTAAGTGCTATGTCTGCCAACCAAAAAGCTAGTAGTTTGAATCCACCAGGAGCTCCTTGGAAACTCAGTGAAACAGTTCTGGTCTGCCCTATAGAGTCATTGTGAGTTGAAATAGGCACTATTACTGCTTCAATTAACATAGCAAAGAATACACATTTGCAAATGGAATTATAATCTGCATAGGGGTTAGCATTAATAACACATGATTTTCGGAGACACAATTCAGTTCAAAACACCGGTCCGCAAACATACACATGCACATATAACGTATATGTACAGGGAGAACTGAAAATATATTTTGCAGTATGTACAGTTCGTGCCAAGAATTCATTAGTTAGAACTCCGAAGTACAGAAACTAAATGAATTTTTATTTCTCTCTCACCAGTAGTCTAGCATAGGCATTTCAGAGCTGGCAGGGTGAATGCCATCCTCAGCACATGCCTTCCAACCGTGGGTCCAAGGTGACAATTGCAACTCTCACAATTTTCCGTCCAGGAAACTAGGAAAAGATGAGGAACATGCATAGCTATTCCTTTTCAGGACGCAATCTGCAAGTTGAACTTAACCATTTCTGCTCACCTCCCAGTGGCCAGAATTTTAGGTACATAGTTATAGCAAGTTCCAAATGTGACTGAGAAAAAAGTTCTTACATGGCCAGCTAAACACTAGCTAATACCCAAGAGTTCTGTTCTAGAAAAGAAGCATTCAGATATTTGTGAGCAACTACTAGTCTCGGCCATGGTGTCTAATGCACTGGATATTTTTTTAACTGTTTGATTGTCTTAGAGGCTGTGCTGTGCTCTATGGGACAAAAAGATAACCACATCAGTTGATAAATTTTTCCCATGTGATTTGATAAAACTGCACTTTGCCTCTAAACAAAAATGAGATTTTTTTTCTAATGTTTAGATAAGTTCTTAATAAACATTTTACTATTCCTGAGGTGTAAGGATTACCAAATACTTAATAAGATTAAGTTCCTGAAGCTATCCATGATTTTCATATCTTGTGATGTTTAAGAAGCAGTTTAGTTTGTAAAGCAATATATACTCTTATATTTTTAGCCCAAATCTAAAAACTTCACCATCTTTCAATAAGTATCACTGCACTTTTTCCTCTTATTTTTTCCTTAATTCCAAATTTCTGAAGATTTTTTTAAAATATGAGGCAACCAGTCAGTAACTTTCATCTTTATTCAGGAGACATTTAGTGTGTGAAACTTCATGGTACGTTGAAATTGATTTCATGAGTTTGTATCTGTAGTCTTATGAAATTCATTTTCCTGATGTTTATGTAATACTGCCTTATAGATGTGAGTACATATGAATTGTCAGTCTGTCAGGTAATCAAAACCAACTGCAGTATGCTTTGAAAGACTAACTAGAACTTTCTTGATTGAACAAAAGAATAACCTTTTTTTTTCAGATTATTAATTCACCTTTTTTGTATGTGTTTATCTTTGAGTATTTCAGAGTACTGAACCTTTAACTTTTCTAGGCCGCAATAGGATCTATGGCTATGGACTTAGCAAGATCACATGATGATATACAGGTGGAAGACTATGGAATGGCTGTGTTGACAATGGCATTTGTGGCCATCCTCATAACAGTCCCAGTTGGAAATCTGTTAATTGGTTTGTGGGGCCCAAGGCTTCTACAGAAAGCTGAAGCTGACAATGAAGTTGAAGTTTAAGGAGAGTCTCCTAAACAAGTTGTAGAGGTGAGAAGAGAGAACGCTGCATGTAACAATTAGAAAACTGCTACCAAAGACTACTTTATCTAGATGGAAGTTGATGTGTGTAATGCTTAAAAGCTTAAAAATGCAAGAGAACCATAAGTATGGTATTTTTTTTACAATAGTGCTAATAATATTCCACATCTACAATCCTGATTTCTCTACCTTCTTTTTTTTTTTCAAATTGTGTTTCATCATGTATCTGTGTTTTAGAAGGGTATATCTACTTCAGTGTGGCATCATGGTTTCAAATTAACATGAGGAAGAATGTGTTCAGTTACCAGCTAACAGCTTGCCCTAAATTACAGTAACTGTCACAGTTTCAGGATTCAGTTACTTAGACCTTATCATTTGAATTGGTTTTCGCACCTGTTTTTTTTAAACAATACAATGCATTCCCTCATCAGTTGTGCGCACCCACTTTTTCCTTGCTGATCTGTTTCTTCGATATTTCTATTTTACTTGCTAATTTTCTGAGAATTCTTGTACTTTGCTGTTCTACCACCTCTGTATTTCTGTTTCATTAGCTCATTTCCCGAGAATTCTTTTTCTTGCTGTTCTGCCACTTCTCTATTTCATTGTCTCATTTCTTGAGAATTCTTCTTAGTTACTGTTCTGCCACTTCTCTATTTCTGTTTCACTTCCTCATTTTCTGAGAACTACTGTAACTGATTTAGTCCCAACTAGATTTTTAAAATATACAGGTATTTACCGTGGTTTTTCCTCTTGCTCCATCTAGATATCAAAAGATCTCACCTATTTGCTAAGCAGCTGGACAGAGCCCTCCATTTCAGTGGCCCATCTGAGTCCACTATCCCCAGAGAGTACCCTAGTCAAGCTAATTTTATTATCTTTCTGATGACTCATGTATTTAGGGCCTTCCTGTTGTCTAGATGAAAGAGAGCTAACTTTCAAATCTATGTCATGCTCATGAATATTGCATTAATACAGTAAAGGTAATATACTGCAATGAAGAGACAAAACATACAGTGCATAAGAGAAAATAATGACATTTCTTCCTGATGAAATTGGCTGGCTGGTTAATGGTGACAGTCATTCCTCTCATGAATTCATTCAGAGACCCATGACCTTCCATCATGAGACTCTCATGTCCTGTCTTAAGAAATTGGTTAGAGTTCTGTCTCTACCATGTCTCTTTTTCAGTCCTAGGAAAGAAAGAAAAGAGAAAGCAGAAGGCAAGCAGTTGATTTTTAAGGAACTATCTTAGTTGTCTAGTGGTTATATAATGCGAATACCACAAGTAGCTGTCTTTACCAAAGAAATTTATTCTCCGACAGCCTAGTAACCTAAAAGTCCAGATTAAGGGTGTCAGCTCTAGGGGAAAGCTTTCTATGTTGACTCTCATCACACTTCCCCTGATCTAGTAGTTTTCAGTGTGCTCCTGGCTCTTGTTGTGGTAGGAGGTCCTCATGTCTCTGCTTGCTTTTCTCTTTTGTATCTCAGAAGAGTTTGATTTAAGACACAGCCTTATCTTGTAGACTGAGTCGTGCCTCATTAAAATAAAGGTTGATAATCTCACCTTATTAACATCATAAAGGTAGGATTTATAACAGAGGAAAATCACATCAGATGACAATCACACGATAATGATGATCATGACCTAGCCGATTCAACACATTTAGAGGGGAGGGATGGAAGTGGGAGGATACAGTTCAGTTTATAACAAGAAGTGATTTAGAACTTTGCAAATCCCTGCTCTTACATTTCACTGATGGTGGCCACACCTAGCTGTGAGAAGACTGAAAATACCACCTCTGGCTAAGCATCCTCGTTCCTAGGAGGAACAAAAGATTAGGTTTAGAAGCCAAAACAACCACTGTGTTGGATATGACCATCACTTAGTAATATACTCTTGCATCTTACAAAGGGCCTTCAGAAGATAGTATCTTAAACTAAGGCAAAAATTTCAGGACTTGTGACTAGCCAGCAGAGAAGTATTAGAAGAAAGGCTTATCTGCATAGGTCGCATTCCATCCCACTTGTGGTGGTCAAGATTGTGTCTACTTGGCTACTCCATGTTTGGCTGCTATATCAAGTGGCAGGGCGGGGCCTGTGGTGGCTTCCCACCCCTCAGCTCTCATGTCTCTACCTTACACCAGCTACTTCCAGTCTGCTCACATTGCCAGCAACTTCTGCTCTTTCCTGGTGTCTGGTTCCTGGACATGAACTAGCAGCTGTTGGATTCATCAATGCTCACAGCCAGTGCTTGGGCTTTCGAGTCCTGTTCCCTGACCTGCTGATCCTCGGTTCGCCAGCCTCTGCAGCTCCATGAGTCAGCAGAGACCTCACAGTCTGCCGCCAGCTTGGGTTCCGCTGACCTGTGCAACCAGTGATCTAGAACTCTGGTATCTGACCTGCCGACCTTGGGCCAAGCTCCCGTGGCCATGTGAGACTTGTGCCAGGACTTGGAACATTCAGCTTCTATAACTGCATGAGCTGTTTCCTTTATATATAAATCTTGTACTTTGTATATAAATCTTTCCTTGTACATATACACGTATACTGGTTTTGCTTCCCTAGAAAACCCAGTCTAAGACACCACTTATACAAATTGTTCTGTCTGTATTTGTTTACCAACCATAGTTTTTCTCTACTCCAGGTCCTCCATTGCCTAGTTGCAAGAATAATCACATTCAAATACAACTTATATCATGTACTATGGAAACTCTGGTGGTGTAGTAGTTGAGAGCTACAGCTGCTAACTGAAAGGTTGCTTGCATCTACCAGTTGTGGCTTGGAAACCCTCTGGGGCAGTTGTATTGTGTCCTATAGAGTTACAGTGAGTCAGAATTGATGGCAATAGGTTTGATTTTGTTTAATGTATACCTGAAGTATTTATTTATATCACATCTTGGCTCTTTAACCTAGAATTCAAAATTCAGTCTCATCTTGATGTGATATTGAATAAGTGGATGATGACTATTGTAATTCCACCAAGCATGTTTTCATAAAGCTTGCTTTCTCTTTTCCTTTCAGTAGACTACTGGCTGCCATCTGCCATGGCCTTCATTGTATTCATAAATTTGAGTAGCTTAATATTCACCACTTCTACACATGTTTACCTTTCATGATGTTGAAATAGGAAGCTCAAAATCCCCAGGGTGAGGGGTGCTTAAGATCGAGGGCCTGAGAGGCATGGTTTCAGATCACCACCCCTAACCGGGAGGGGTGGGGGTGACATAACCTCTACATTCTGCAAGCCCCAGGTGGCAACAGAGTGGGACCCTTTCTACAGTAGGGCACTTGGAGGCACCAATATAAATTAGTAAACTATAGGCAATGAATGATTCCTTTTGTCTTGGTAATTGGGCTATAATCAATGATAAAAGAATTAAGCAGGAGGCGGGGAAGGACAGGGAAGTAAGTTGTGCTTGAGCATTTTTCTTTCAGATTACTGGCCAGGTGATGTCTAGTATTCCTTGGTGGCTGGTGATGAACTTCGAGATGGTGAAGCAGATGGACTTTACCCAGTTGACCTACCACACATCCACATTGTTCCGTGCATCTGTATGTGGCCTTTCCCTTTAAATACCACACCTTACCTGACAAATGCAGACAGGCTCTGAGAACAGAAATGGTGTCTGTCCCCTGTGCTGCCAGGAGCACAATAATAAAACCTTTGATCACACCCCAAAGCTCCTGTCTCAGTGATTGGCTTTTCGTGGCAATCTAGGGCTTTTCCATTAACAATGTCAGTCAGACTCTGGGTACTTTATGATATTATGTTCTCTTAGTAATTATGTTTTCAATCAGAGCTGGATTAAATTCACCAAAGGTCAGATGGACATTTCAAACTGAGTTTCTTTCATTAATTGTACCTTGATGGAAGCACCATAAATTTAATGTTGATCTGGACCTGTATTTTTGTAGATTCTAAAACTGTATTCTTCAGCAAATACTGAAATTCTTTGGTGGTCCAGGCACATTGTCAAGACTAATACTTATTCCTGTCCTTAAGTGTCTAACAAGCTAGAGGAGACAGGCAGAAGAGATCACAAAACAGTTTAATGAGTATTGTTCTATAGGAAGTACAGGGAACCTAGGGACCTCACAGCAGGAGCACCCAAGCATGGTCCAGCTGGATGCAGGTCCTAGACAAAATTGGTGATTAGTATTTAGCTAGCACAAGCGTTGTGAGGTGGAAGCGAACTTTAGTTAGTGTATTCCCCATGTGAACAGTAGATCAGATAGAAATAATTTAACATTTGGATCCCTGCAAGTAGGATGTGCATGCATCCTGTACATGGTGTCAGAGCGCCAGTAACACTTTTGTCAGTTTGCTTATATACTTTTCTCCTGTTAAACCAGCTCCTTAGGAGCAGGAGCCTTACGTTGGTCTTCTTTAAATCCTTAGCAATTGGCAGAGTGCGTGGAACAGAATGGGCATTTAATAAACTCTTACTGACAGAATCTGTGAGGAGAAACTCAGTATCAAAAGAAAACTATTTGTCACACAGCATTTCAGGTTTGGAGTATCACACGTCCAAGAACAATGTTCAACATTGGAAAGTCTTTTTTTTTATTGTGATTAAGTGAAAGCATGCAATGCAAATCAGTTTCTCATGCCTGCCCATCTGCAGCTCCCTCTGCTCTCTCCACCCAGTGATGACACATTCCTCTTTTTCACTTATATATTTAGTATCCTCTAAACAAGCATCTGTCTTCCCTCTCCACCCTCTTCTCTCCCACCTAGAAAGAGACCAGTAAGACAGCCTCCTGTAAATGCATAGAACCATAAAATGCACACACTGTATGGTCATACTGTCCCTGAGTCCAGTCCATTACCGTCTGATGAGTTTACCTCATAACTGGTTTCTGGTCAAGGACAGCAGCAGGTATAGGAGGGATGTTCCCATGGTATCCTCCAGGCTGTCAGACCATCAGTTCAGGTCTTTTAGAAGAGTTCTTGGGCTGCACACCTCTTTTTCTCACATTGCATCAGGGACTCTACATTGTTTCCCTTATCACAGCTGGCTTTGGTGGTGGCTGGGCACCATCTGGTTCTTCTGGTCTGCTGTAGATACAGTCTTCCATTCATATGGATCCTTCAATCCCCTGGGCTCTTTTTTTCCTCGTATCTTTGTTGTTTTGGGTGATCATCTGTTCCAGATGGGTTGAGACCATTTGGTGTACCTCAGAAGACAGCTTCCTAGCTTTTAAGACCCCATATGCCCCTCACCAGTGGGGTGCAGAAGACTCTTCACAATGAACTAGTTATGTCAGTTGGCCTCGATGTCCCCTGAACACATGGTCCCCAGACCCTCAACCCTGCTACTCTGTCCTCTGAAATATTAGGTTCAGTTTAGAAAACTTTGTGGTGGAATCCAGTTAACTTGATCCACTGTCTTCTGTGTGCTGTCACAGCAGTCACTGAAACAAATTTCTGTTGACTGTCTAATCTATGACCAACCTTCTCCCTACCTCCCAACTCTTGTAGCTGCCAGAGTCTTTTCTTCTGTGCGTAAGTCTATTTTTAAATCTCATACGTTTGTCCTTTTGCTGTTGACTGATTTCAGTCAGCATAATGTCTTCCAATTAAAACCAGATTATGAGATGCTTCCTGAAATAATCAGTTTTCTTTATCATTGCATAGTGTTCCATTGAGTAGATGTACCATAGTTTATTTATCCATTCATCTGTTGATGGGCATCTAGCTCGATTCCATCTTTTTGCTTTTGCAAACAGTGCTACAATAAACATTTGTGTGCATGTATCTATTCATGTGACCTCCTTTATTTCTGTAGAATATATTTCCAGCAGTGGGATTACTGGATCAAATGGCATTTCTATTTCTAGCTTTTTAAGGAAGGACCAACTCACTTTCCAAAGAGGTTGAACCATTTTGGAAACCCACTAGCAGTCCAGGAGGGTTCCCATCTCTGCAGCCTCTCCAACATTTGTTGTTTTGTGTTTTTTGGATTATGGCCAACGTTGTTGGGGTGAGATGGTATCTCATTGCACTTTGGGTTTGGATTTCTCTAATGGCTAATGATTGTGAGCATTTCCTCATGTGTCTTTTGGCTGCCTGAGTGTCTTCTTTGGTGAAGTGTCTGTCTGTCTCCTTTGGCCATTGCTTAATTGGGTTATTTACCTTTGTCTTGTAGCTATTTTGCAGTACCTTCTAGATTATGGAAATCAGACATCAGTCCGACATATAGTTACCAAATATTTTTTTCCCATCTGTAGGTGGTCTTTTAACTCTCTTGATAAAGTCTTTAGATGGATAAAAGTGTTTGATTCTTAGTAGTTCCCATTGATCTATTTTCTCTTCTATTGTTCATGCTTTATTTATGAGATTTTGAAGTCTAAGCTGTGTATTAAAACTTGCATTGTTATTTTTTCTTGCATGATCTTTATTATTTTAAGTTTGCTATTTAGTCTTTCAACAATTTCGAGTTAGCTTTTTCAGAAAGTATGAAATACAGGTCCTGTTTCAGTTTTTTTGCAGATGGATATCCAGTTTTACCAACAATATTTGTTAGACTGTTTTTACCTGTTTATAACCTTAGGGCCTAGGTCAAATATCAACTGTTCATAAGA
>KN685768.1:29396-138325 GCA_000152225.2 Procavia capensis
CTGTGGCAGTGTAATAGGTTCTAAGGTCAGGTAGTATGAGGCCTCCCACTGTGTTTCTCTTCTTCAGTAGTGTTTTACGTATTTGGGTTTCTCGCCTTTGCAAACAAAGTTGGTGATTTATTTCTCCATCTCATCAAAAATGACACTGGAATTTGCATTTGGATTGCACCGTATGTGTAGATCGCTTTAGGTAAGGTAGACATTTTCACAATGCAAAGTCTTCCTATTCATAAGCAGGGTAGATTTTTCCACTTATGTAAGTCTCTTCTGGTTTCTTGCAGTAAAGTCCTGTAATTCCCTCTGTGTAGGCCTCTTGTTTTTCTGGTTAGATATATGCCTAGGTATTGGGCACTATAGTCAATGTTATTGATTTGGTGATTTGCTCTTTGATGTTCTCTTTGTTGATATAAAGGAATTATACTGATATACTTATGCTTATCTGATATCCTGATACTTTGCCGAACTATTAGTTCCAGTAATTTACTTATGGATTCTGTAGAATTTTCTGCATATGTAATCATATCATCTGCAAATAAGATTTTTACTTCATCTTTGCTGATGCAGATGCCTTTTATTTCTTTGTCTTGTCTAATTGCTCTGGCCAGAACGTCTAGCACAATGTTGAATAGAAGTGGTGACAGACAGTGGGCATCCTTGTCTAGTTCTCATTCTCGGGGGGAATTCTTTCAGTCTCTCTTTATTCAGGATGGTGTATGTGGTTGGCTTTGCGTAGACACCCCTTATCGCATTGAGAAATTTCCCATGTATTCCTGTTTTGCTGAGAGTTTTTAACATGAATGGGTGTTGGACTTTGTCAGATGCCTTCTTTGCATCATTTGACAAATTCAGGTGATTCTTATCCTTTGTGTTAATTATTTGGTTGATCACATTAATTGTTTTCCTGATGCTGAACCAGTCTTGCATCCCTGGAATGAATCCTGCTTAGCCTGATGAATTATTTTTCGATATGTTGTTGAATTCTATTGGCTAGGATTTTGTTGAAAATTTTTACATCTAGGTTCATAAGTGATTTTAGTCTGTAATTTTCTTTTTTTGTAGATCTTTCCCTGACTTTGGTATCAGGGTTATGCTGGCTTCCTAGAATGAATTTGGAAGTATTCCATCCTTTTCTGTGCTGTGAGATAGCCTCAGTAGTACTGAAGTTAATTCCTCTCCACAAGCTTGGTAGGACTCTCTGATGAAGCCATCCAGGCCAGGACTTTATTTGGTTGGATGTTTTTTTATTCCTTTTTCCATCTCTTGTTTTGTAATGGGTCTATTCAGTTGTTCTCCTTCTCCTTGTGATAATTTTTGTGTATGATGTGAACCTAGAATTTGTGATTTCCTCTAAGCTTTCAATTCTGGAAATCAAAATAGTTTTGATTTCAGTTGGATCTGTTGTGAGATCTCCCATGAGGTTATTTGTTTCGTCTCCTGGTTTTCTTTCCAAGTTTAGCTGGTGGTTTATCAATTTTGTTAACCTTTTCAAAGAACCAACTTTTTGTTTTGTTAATTTTTTCAATTGTTCTTCTATTCCCTATTTCATTTAGTTCTGCTCTAATCTTTATTATCTGTTTTCTTCTGGTGCCTGCGGGGTTTCTTTATTGCTCTCTTTCTACTTGTTCAGGTTGTAAGGTTAATTCTCTAATTTGGGCCCTTTCTTCATTCTGGATGTGTGCATTTATAGAGATGAAGTGACCTGTGAGCACTGCCTTAGCTGTATTCCATAGTTTCTGGTAGAACGTGTTTCTGTTCTCATTTGAAACCATCAATTTCTTTATTGTGTCTTTGATTTCTTCTATAATTCATCGATTTTTGAGCAAGGTGTTGTTCACTTTCCATGAGTCCAGATTTCTCCTTATGTTTTATTCTGCTAGTTACTTCAACTTTTATGGCTTTGTGGTTTGAGAAGACGCTTTGCAGTAATTCAGTGGATTGGATTTTGTTGAGGCTTGCTTTATGTCCTAATATGTGATCTGTCCTGGAGAATGTTCCATGTGCATTGGAAACGAAAATGTACTTACCTGTTGTTGTGTAAAAAGTTCTGTATATATTGATGAGGTCTAGTTTGTTGATTGTTGCAGCAAGATCTTCTGTATCTTTAAATGAGCTTTTTTTACTGGATGATCTGTCCATTACTGAAGGTGGAGTGTTGATGTCTCCTACTATTATTGTGGAGTCATCTTCTCATTTTTCAGTGTTGTCAGTGTTTGTTTGATACATTTAGATGTTCTGGTATTGAGTGCATAAACGTTTAATATTGTTATATTCTGTTTATGTATTTAATCTGTCAGTAATAAACAGTGACCGTCCTTGTCCATGATGGTGGAGCTTATATTAAAATCTATTTTATTTGACATTAGTATTGCCACTCCTGTTCTTCTTTGCATATAGTTAGCTTGATATGTATTCTTCTGTCCTTTGGTTTTCAGTTTGTTCCTATCATTAAGGTATATTTCTTGTAAGCAACATACAGACATCATGTCTTTTGATCCAGGCTGTCACTCTCTGCCTCTTTAATAGAGCATTTTGTCCATTTACATTTAGTGTAGTTACTGATATGTATATTTTCAGTGCTGTCATTTTGATGCCTTTATTTTTGTGTTGCTGATGTTTTCTTTGTTTCTCTTAATATTCTGCTCTGGGTCATTTTTCTTTATAAGTTTATTTTTCATCTTTTAAAGTGTTGGTTTTGTGATTGTTAAGACTCCTGTATTATGCTTTTTCTTTTGATATGTCACATTGTTATTTTGTTTTGTGGCTACACCTTTGATCTACTTTAATGTTCTAAGTTTAAACCAATCTTTAACTTCTGTATATCTTCCTAATTTCTTCTCCACCTAAAAGGGTTAGAACTACTGTAATATACCTCTCTTTATATTGTGATAATGTCTTAGTTTTCATGATAAGATCACTGGTTCCCTTGTTTTAATATTTTAGCTTTGATTTTGCTTTGTGACCCTCCTAGGTGAATAGGATTCTAGAGGCTGTGTCCTGCATTGTATCCTTACACATACAATGGTTGGTTTTGTTTTTCTGAACAGCTTCTTTCAGTATTTCTTGTAGTTTGAGTTTGGTTTTATGAAGTCCACCATCTTGTCTCTGCCTAAATACTGGAAATTCTTGATCTTCAACACACTTTTTTTTTCCTGGGCTCTCTAACATCTGTCTCCTGTGGACTATTTTTTAGATACACTGATTAGGTTTCATGTCTTTAAATTATTTTCACATTCCTTTTTTTTTCCTCACTGGTATTAGCTCCTGCTCTAACAGAAAATATCACAAGTGGATGGTTGCAAGAGCAGAAATTTTGTCATAGTCCAGTAATCTGCAATTCCATTCAACATGAGAAATTATCACAGTCTACTAGGCTAAGTGCCCATATTCAATGTGAGAGAGCATCCTGATGCAGGAACCTCAGGTCTATAGGATGCACTCTGCTCTTGGTGCTATTTTCTCATTGGGGTGAGGTTCCCAACTGCCTGCTTCTCTTTTATCTCCCAAGAGATGACCTCAGCATAATCCAAGCTTGTCAACTGAGTCCTGCTTTGCCAACATAGCTGCCACCTGTTTCTATCATCAACATCACAGAGGCAGGATTCACAACACGTGGGAGAAATTGCATCATACTGGAACTCTTGGCTGAGTCAAATAAATACACACATTTTTTGTGGGGACACAATGCAATCCATGACAACCCCAGGTAACCTTGATTGAACTTTGGTATCCTCAGCATTTCTTCAGTGATTCATTTACAAATAATTTTACTCATTACATTCTTTAAAAATAGCAGAAATTATCTTTTTTCTGATTGCAAAAATAATACATTTTCATTGCAGAATATTCAGAACACACAAAAGTACAAAAAATAAAACAGAAAATACTTTTTCAATTTTATTTGTATACATTTATTACTTTTATTTCTTTATACACAGCAAAGAGACACCCATTCCACCATCTCTGTATGTACCATTTAGTGATATTAATTGCATTCTTTGAGTCATGCAACCATTCACACCCTCTATTTCTGAGTTATTCCTTCTACATTAACATAAACTCAATGCACCCTAAGGTTCCTATGTAATTTTTTAAGTTGCTGTTGTCAGTTCAATCCCATATACATAGTTCTTAAAAGAGTATAATGCTCAAGACAGATTTTTGTACTAGTTATACTATTGCTTGGTTTCAAGAAGACTTTGGAATATTTTTGGTTTAAAGTTGAAAGATTCTATCAGGGCAATAGTTTCAGGGGTTCTTTCAACTTTTATGGCTCCAGAGAGTCTGGAGTCCAAGGAAGTTTGAAATTGTGTTGTATATTTTTTCTTTCTTTTGCTCAACATTCTTCTATAAAATCTTTGAACAAAATGCTCAGTAATGATAGCTAGACATCATTTAGTTCTTTAGGTCTCACATAAAGGAGGCAGTTATTAATGGAAGTAGTTATCTACACATTCCATATCCTCCTCCTATTCATGATTTTCCTTCCTCTGTTGTTCGAGGCAAATGGAGAATAATTGTTGTGCCTTGGAAGATGGCTTGAAATATTTTAAACCCCTGGCACTGTGCAGCAAATCAGCAGGTAGAACAGAAGAACCAAATGTGTTATTAGGCCAATTAACTGGGGGTAACCTATGAAACTATAATCCTGAACTGCCAAACCAAGTTATATGAGGTTTTTGATGGGTACATAAGCAATCTCAACATCTATTTTTTTAATCATTGTAAATACATCTATCATACAACTTTTGCCAGTTTAATTTTTTATTCAGGTTATGTGCTGTAATTACAGTAATCACCTGTATAACTTTATCATTAATCAGTATAATATTTCCATCATTGTTGACTGCTTCTTTTCCCTCCCACACTGGTAATTACAAATAAACTTTGTTCTCTGTATTTTTTCCTTTTCTTGTCTTTTTATGAAAGTGAAGTCATACAATATTTCTCCTTTGTGATTGATTTATTTCACTCAGAAGAATGTCTTCAAGGTCCATCCATATTAGCATGTATCAAGACTTCATTTTCCCCTACTAACTGAGTAGTATCCCAGTGTGTGTGTATGTACCACATTTTGTTTATTCACCTATTGATAGGCATGTAGGTTGTTACTACCTTTTGAATGTTGTGAATAGTGCTGCACTGAACACAGATGTACAAGTCCCTATGTGAGAATCTGCTTTGCAGTTTTTTGGAATTGCTGGGTTATATGGTGATTCTATCTGTAGCGTGTTGGGGAACTACTGCACTGTTTTTCACAACAGGTGTGCAGCTTTGTGAAAATAATCTTAATGTAGACACCTATTTTACTTTGAGTACATAAATTTTTGTTGTAGTAGTTTTGGAGGGTGTCTTGTTTTCAGAAAGATAAAGCATCCATGGAATTAACTAGGTGAATGAATATTTTATATTTGACTTCTAAGGCAATACTTAGATTGAACAGTTTTATTGCATGTAATGAAGGATAAGTCTTAAAAAGTTATTTATTCTTGTAGTAACAGTTGAATATTCATTTTTCAGTGAATAACATAGATCTTTGCCTTCCCAGAACTTACATTTTAAATCACTACCTGAGAATACACTTATGACATGTCTACTATATGCAGACATTGTGCCATGTTCCAAGGATGTAATGATGAATGAGATAGGCAAAAGCTCTGTTTTCAGTGTAACTTGAATTCTGCTGGGAGATAAACTGTGTTTGACTCTGGGGGGGATACAAATATGAAGGACATAGTAGTTGCCTTCAAAAACCTTGCAAGACATTAAGATGTACATTCCTGGCTGTAGTTGTTGACAGCTGTAATGAATCACTGCATAGCAGTTCTACTCACACACAAGATCTCAGTAAGTTGGTAATCAACTCCATGGCAACTTTTTAAAAAATAGATGTGTTACAAATGAACAATTCAATAGAATTCTTTGCAGTGGGAAAATTGAAGACTTTCTACAGGAGGTGATATTTGAATTAGGCCTTCAAGAATGAATAGGATTAATGAGTAATATTAGGGAGTGAGGGATAGACAGAATCAAATAAGTGGATGACCATAATATCACCAAAGTGAAGAAATAAAGCCCAGAGTAGGTGATTGGCAAAGTTGATAAAGAGAACTACTGGTGTGTAAGTCTGGATCTACGGCTGGAAAAAAAAAAGTGGAACTTAAATCATGACAAATAGATTATTGTTGCATCCAGTAGCCCAGTGACCAACACTGGGAAAAACCCATATCCGAGGGAGATGGAAAGGGGATGAGAAAAAACTCACTCACATCACACAAGATATAGTTGAGGCCAGGTGGGACCAAGGTCTCTGATGGAGAGCAATGGCTGCAGTTCCTCAGTAGGAAGCTTTATTATAGGGTTACAATCAGGAGGAGGTTGACAGGGCAGTCTGTTTTGCCAAAAATGGTTATAGTGGCCAAAAATGGTTATAATGGTATTGGGCATCTCATGATTGGCTGACCCATACACAGAAGTATCATAAAGGCACGAGGTAGGAGAAAGAGGCAAAGGTCAGACTTTCCTGGAGGCTCTGCCATACCCAAGAAAAGCCTAAACCTACATCAGTAAGACACTAGATGGGACAGCACATTCCCAGCAGCCCACAGCAGATTACTAGCCAAATTTCTATTTTTAATGTAAGTGCTTTAGTAGCAGGAAATAACTTATGTGGAAGACATTGCCTGTTTGAAAAGTATTAAATTTAGTAAAAAATGCTGTTGTGAGGAAGGTTATCCTTGTTTCTCAAAGATTTTTTGAATTCTGTGACTCTTCCAAGTATGCCAAGCCAAGTTCATGGTATAATCAGTTGATTTTTAAATTAGTGTACATTTTTTACAATAAAAGGTATCAAGTGTTTCTTTAAATCTATTTTTAAATTCATTGTAGACTTTTTATTGTCTTCAAATAATTGAAGGACCATATTGAAATGTTTCAGAGCATGCTATTTTTAGGTGAATTATGACATTTATCTATGGAAATTTATATTTGTATATGAATCATTTGTGTAGTTCTCTGTTGACAGGGAAGGAGCCCTAGTTGTGAAACAGTTAAGTGACAGGCTGCTAATGAAAAGATTGGTGGTTCAAATCCAGCCAGTGGCTTCATGGGAGAAAGACCCAACGATCTGCTCCCATAAAAATTACAGCATAGAAAACTCTATGGGCAGTGCTACTGTGTCACATGAGATCACTATAAGTGGAGATCAGCTCCATGGCAGCCAGCAACAACTGTAACAGGTAGGAACTGCTTCATGCTATTTTGGTAGCAAGTTAAATACCACATGTTTTAGCTGACTACCTTAAATTAGGAATCAAATCGACTACTTCTGTGGAAGGAGATGGTGAAAAAACTCAGTATCATCAGTGGGAAAAAGCAGGTGCTGACTGCAGTATAGACAATGAATTGCTCGTATGCAAATTCAAATGAAATTTAAAAAAATTAAAACAAACCTACGAGAGCCAAAGAGTGACATGAATACATCCCACCAGAGTTTAGAGACTACCTAAAGAACTGATTTGATGCATTGAACGCTAATGAACAAACACCAAATGAGTTGTGGAATGACATCAAAAAAGTCATATGTAAAGAAAGCAAGAGGTCATTAAAAAGAGGAAAGAAAGATGAATGTCAGAAGAGACTCTGAAATTTGCTCTTGAATGTTGAGTAGCTAAAGCAAAAGGAAGAAATAATGAACTAAACAGAAGATTTCGAAGGGCAGCTCAAGAAGACAAAGTATTAAAAAGACATGTGCAAAGAGCTGGAGAAACCAGAAGGCAGGAACACACTCCGCATTTCTCAAGCTGAAAGCATTGAAGAAAACATTCAAGCCTCAAGCTGCAGTAATGAAGGATTCTACAGGGAAAACATTAAATGACTCAGGAAGCATCAAAAGAAGATGGAAGGAATACATAGTGTCATTATATCAGAAAGAAATGGTTGACGTTCAGCCATTTCAAGAGGTAGCATATGATCAATAACAATGGTACTGAAGGAAGAAGTCAAAGCTATTTTGAAGGCATTGGCAAAAAACAAGGTTCCAGGGAGTGATGGAATGTCTATTGAGATTTTTTAGCAAATGAGTTCAGTGCTGGAAATATTCACTCATTTATATGGAGAAATTTGGAAGACAGCTAGCCGGCCAGTCAACTGGAAGAGGTCCATATTTATTCCTGTTCCCAAGAAAGGTGATACATTGGTCTGTGTATCTATTGTTGTACCAGTACAAGACTGTTTTGACTACTGTGGCCATATAAAATCCATTGCTATCAAGTTGATTCTGACTCATATTGGTATCTTAATAGGTTCTAAAACCAGGTACTGTGAGACTTCACAACTTGTTCTATTTCAGTATGCTTTACTTATCAGAGGCCTCTTCCCTTTCCATATGAAGTTAGTGATTTATTTCTCCATCTCTTTAAAAAATTTCATTGGAATTTGGATTGCATTGCATGTATAAATATCTTTGGGTAGAATATTCATTTTCATGATGGTGAGTCTTCCTATCCATGAGCAAGATAGGTTTCTTCACTATGTAAGTCTCTAGGGTTTTCTGCAGTGTCTTATAATTTTTTGTATATAGGTCTTTTATATCCACTTAGATTTATTCCTAAATCTTTTATCTTCTTGGGGGCTATTTTAAATGATATTGATTCCACTATTTCCTTTTTGATTTCTCTTAGGTGGTATAAAGGAATCCAACTGATGTTTACCTTGTAGCCTGATACTTTGCTGAAATCTTCTATTATTTCCTTAATTATTTTGTGGACACTTTAGGATTTTCTGTGTATGAGATCATATCATATGCAAATATGGATACTTTTACTTCTTCTTTACCTATGTCAATGCTGTTTATTTTTTTTTCTAGACAGATTGCTCTGGCTAGGTCCTGTAGAACAGAGTAGAATAAGAATGGTGATAAAGGGCACCCTTATCTGGTTCCCATTCTCAAGGAGAAGGCTTTCAGACTCTCCATTTAAGATGACGTTGACTGTTGGCCTTGTAAAAATGCTCTGTATTATTTTGAGGAATTTCTCTTCTATTCTTATTTTCCTGGGATTTTTTTTTTATGGTTGATTGTACATTCTCATATAAATTTGTATGTCCACCTATGTGTAGCTCCCACTGCTCTCCCTACTTGGTGACAGCACACTCTTTCTCTCCATTCTGTATATGTCATATCCTCTTAACAGTCTCCTATCCCCTCCTCTCCATCCTCTTACCCACCTCCAGTAAGAGGCCAGCAGGACAACATCCTATAGATACACAGAACCAAAAAGTGTGGACACAATATGGTCTTTCTGTGTCTCCAGGTCCAATCCATTTCTGTCTGAAGAGTTTACCTCCATTATGATTTATGTACAGGGGCAGCATCAGGGCCAGGGGCCATGCTCCCAGGAGAACCCTGAGGCCCCTGGACCATCAATTGCAGTCTTTTATTGGAGATCTCAGGGTGCATCCCTTTTTATTCTCGTGTTGCCAGTGAGACTCAACTTTGTGAGCCCCATCACGGCTATTGCTGGTGGTCACCAGGCACCATCTGGTTCTTCAGTCATATGTCAATGTAGTCCACCACTCTCAAGGGTATGTCTGTCTTCTGTGTTCTTTTTCCCTCATATCATTTTGATCCTTGGTGATCATCTGTTTCTGTTGAATTTGGACCATTTATTCTATCTCAGATAGCAGCTTGGCAGCTTTTAAGACCCCAGACACCACTCATCAATGTGGGGTGCAGAAGACTCTCTCAGAAAAATGCTATTTGTACCAGTTGGCCTCAATTATCCCGGACAGCATGGTCCCTGGACCCCCACCCCAGCTACTCTGTCCTTGCAGTATCTGGTTAAGATGGGAGAAGTAATCATGTTATGTTGAAGTCCAGTTAAAATTGATCTTTCCAATGTGTGCTATCACTGATTTCACCCAACCAAATTTCTGTCAACTATCTAATCTATACCCTACCCTCTCCTTTCCTCCCTTCACATCCTTGCAGCTATCAAAAAGTCTTTTCTTTTGTGCATAAGTCTGTTTTTAAGTTCTTATCATAGGAGTCTCATACAATAGTTGTCCTTTTGTCACTGACTACTTTCACTCAACATAATGTCCTCCAATTGAAACCAGGTTATGAGATGTTTCCTGCAATCATCGTTGTTCTTTATCATTGCAGAGTGTTCCAATGAGTATATATACCATAGTTTACCTATCCATTCTTCTGTTGTTGGGCATCTGGGTTGATTCCATCTTTTTGCCATTGTAGACTGTGCTGCGATAAACATTCATGTGCATGTATCAGTTGCTGTGAGTGGCCTTGATTCTGTAGGATATATTCCAAGCAGTGAAATTACTAGGTCAAATGGTGTATCTATTTCCAGCTTTTTAAGGAAGCTCCAGATTGCTTTCCAAACAGGTTGCACCATTTTGCAATCCCATCAACAGTGTATGAGAGTTCCAATTTCTCGACAGCCTCTCCAGCATTTGTTGTTTTGTATTTTTTGGATCATGGCCAACCTTGTTGGGGTTAGATGGTATCTCATCGTAGTTTTGATTTGAATTTAATACCTAATGATCATGAGCACATCTGCATGTATTTTTTAGCTGCCTGGATCTCCTCTTTAGAGAAGTGTCTCTCCATCTCCTTAGCTCATCACTTAATTGGATGATTTATCTTTTTCTGATTGATATTTTGTAGTACCTTATCGATTATGGAGATCAGACATCAGTCTGAGATGTAGATGCCAAATATTTTTTCCCATTCTGTAGATGGTCTTTTAATTCTTTTGATGAAGTCTTTGGATGAGGAGAAGTGTTTGATTCTTAGTAGTTCCCATTTGTGTATTTTCTGTTGATTGTGCTTTCTCAGGTTTTGAAGTCTGTCTACATTGTATATTAAAACTTCCATTGTTGATGCTGTTTTTTCTTGGATGAGCTTTATTGTTTTAGATTTGGTATTTAGGTCTTTTATCCAGTTTGAGTTAGTTTTTGTATAAGGTATAAGATATGAGTCTTGTTTCAGTTTTCTTGCAGATGGATATCCAGTTTTGCCTGTACCATTTGTTGAAGAGATTGCTTTTACCCCAGCTTAATGTCTTAGGGCCTTTGTCAAATATCAGCTTAATGTCTTAGGGCCTTTGTCAAATATCACCTGTTCCTGGGAGGCTGGTTTCATTTCTGGGGTTTTTCCTGAGAATTTTTATGATGAAAGAGTGTTTGATTTTGCCACATGCCTTTCTGTGTCAATTGATAAGATCATGTGGTTCTCGTCTCTTTTTTTTATGTCATAGACTGTTATTCTAATGTTGCCAGTGAGAGTATGTGTGAGTATGACTCTCACTTGTTCATGGTGAATTGATTTTTTGATGATCCTTTGTCACTATCTTTCACTTTCCAATTATCAGTAATTATAAATGTATCTTGATTGCATGTTTGATCAATTTCAGATGACAGAAGTTGATTAAACTCTTCAGTTTCTTCATCTTTGTCTTTAGTGTTTGGTGTGTAAATTTGAATGATCTTCCTTGTAGGTGTATGAATATTGTCCTATCTCTGACAGCATTCTGCTTCAAGATTGATCTTGAAGTGATCTTTCTGAGAATGAATGCATCACCATTCTTCTTCAAGTTGTCATTGCCAGCATATTAGATCATATGATTGATTATCTCATTCAGAATAGCCAGTGCAGGTCCATTTCAGCTCAATAATGCCTGGTATATTGATGTTTCTGTGTTTCATCTCATTTTCGGCAATTTCCAATTTTTCTGAATTCATACATTGTACATTCCACATTGTGATTATTAAAGAGTGTCTGCAGCTATTTCCTCTCATTTTCAGTCATGCTTCATTAGCAGATGAAGGTTCCAAAAGCTTGACTTCATCTACATCATTAAAGTTGACTCTGCTTTGAGAAAGCAGCTCTTCCCTAGTTGGCTTTGCGTGCCTTCCAACCTGAGGAGCTCATCTTCCAGCACTTTATCTGATAGTGTTACCCTGCTATTCATAAAGTTTCACAGGCTAAATCTTTTCAGATATAGACTGTCAAACTCTTCTTCCTAGTCTGTCTTATTTTGTAAGCTCACCTGAAACCTGTCCACAATGGGTGACCATCCTGGTGTTTGAATATTCATAGCACAACTTCCAGAATCACAAAAACATGCAAGCCCCCACAGAACTCTTTCTAGAATGACTGTTGTGCAAGTGGCACAGTGGCAAGCCCATGAACTTAACTGTATAGTTGTCTGTGAGGGATATTTTAGCCAGTATACAAATAACTGTATTGGAACAATCTACCTACTCACTTGCTCTGGCTACCAGTGACTTTTGCTTTACCCCAAGATAAAGGAAATATTGAAAGGAAGACATTTTGATGACATTCAGGTTATCAAGAGTAATAGGATGACAGCTCTGATGGCCATTCTAGAAAAAGAGTTCCAATTGCTTTGAAGGGTAGACTAGGCACTGACAACAGTGCATAGCTTCCCAAGGGGAGTACTTTGAAGTTGACTGTAGTAACATTCAGCAGTGAAGTATGTAGCACTTTTCTAGGATGAGCTTGTGAACTGTCAGATCTTCATAATCTGAGAAGCTAGACTATGGAAAGAATAAGGCGTGAAGACTGGAGGAATACCCATAAACAACCTGCAATATACATATGTTACAGTCTTGCTTGTTGAAAGTGAAGAGTATGTGAAGCACTTACTGATGAAAATTGAAGCTACAGTCTTCAGTATGGATTACACCTCACCATAAAGAAAAGAAAAATCCTCCCAAGTAGACCAATAGGTAACATCATGATAAACAAAGAAAAGATGGAATTTGTTAAGAATTTCATTTTACATTAATAATCAATACCCATAGATATCAAATAATGCATAGTGTTAAGCAAACCTGTTACAAAAGACCTCTTTAAAATGTTAAAAAGTGAAAATGTCACCTAAAGACTAAGGTGCATGTAATCCAAAACATAGTGTTTTTAATCACCTCATACACATATGAAAACTGGTTGATGAATGAGGACAACTGAAGAATTGATGTCTCTGAGTTGTGGTGTTGGCAAAGAATACTGAATATACAATGGACTGCCAAGAGAACAAACTAATCTGTATTGGAAGGACAACTGGAATACTCCTTAGATGCAAAGATGGAGAGATGGTGTCTCACATACTTTGGATACGTTATCAGGAGAGATCAGTCCCTGTAGAAAGACATCATGCTTGGTAAAGTACAGAGTCAATGAAAAAGAGGAAGTGTCTCAACATGATGGAGTGACACAGTGGCTACAACAATGGGTTCAAGCATAGTAACAGTGTGAGGATGGAGCAAAACTGGGCAGTTTTGTTCTTTTGTTCATAGGGTTGCTGTGAGTGAGAAATGACTCACCAGCACCTAACATCAATCTTCCATCAATGACTCATTTGTTTTTAACCATGTTTTAATGTTTTCCTTTTTTATTTTAACATTAAGTATCTGGAATTCAAAATTCTCAACTGCTCTGTTTGCTCCACAAATACTTATTGACTGCCCATCATATGCCAGAACTATGTAGAAAGTCCCTTATAAAACTGGATATTGTGCCTCATCTCATGGAGCTCACAGGTTTTCCATTCCATCTAAGATGGAATAGGCCCACTATAGCCCATCTTCTCCCATTGCTCATAACCAGAAACTCTGGATAAAATTCACAAAGCAGTTACTTTTGAACTCTAAAAACGAAAGAAAAGGATGTTGGTATGGTTTAGTATTTAGCAGTAGACTTTGTAACTGAGGAAAAGCAGGTGGATTGTGCCACAGCATTAAAATTACAGGAGTGAACTTTTTTGGTCCTGTTGCTTTGGCCTGAAGGCAGGCCACAATCATGCAGCTATGTAAGGTCAGCACAGGATCCCAAAATTACAACACAAACCCCACATTTATGGCCTTGGAAATGTGGAAAAATGGACTCTGATAATCCAATGATGGTGTGAGGGATCTTTGTTTACTCTCACATCTTTGAGCCAAGAGCAGATGCTGTTTATTGAAAGACAGGCTGCTAAAATTCAGAGAGAAACCACATATTCTGGCCAAAGGAACCAGGAGATGAGACCTCAAGGCTGGAGAATATGGAGGAGTCTTGGACAGAAGAAAGCTGGAGAAATGAGTTTCTTCATTATGTGTATGAACCAAACCAAATATCTTGGATCAGTTTGAGCTGTTACTACAGGAAACATACCCAAAACATCATAGTAAAGTTTTTGAGAACTGAGTTAAGATGTAAACTATTGCCCAAGTCACCGACTAACTTCTGAGTGGCACATAGGCCCAATGTAGCAGAGCAAAGGTTTTGAAAACTGAACTGGGATCAAAACCCCTACCACCGAAAGGAAGACAGATGTGTGCTCTGCATGTAAGCAAGTTGATTGTCATTTTCTAAATATTAACATCTAATCCTTGTGAGATCTTTAGCCTGTGCCTGGCAAAGTGTTTGGCACATTATATGCGCTTAAATTTTAAGGATGTGGGCTCTTGATCTAGACTGCCTGCTTTCAAATCCTACTGCATTTACCAGCTGTGTGACTTTTTATGAGTTAATTTAGCTATTCCAGGACAAGGAAGCATGGACATTAGGCATGAACCAAGAGGAAATGTTAAGGCATCCCTGATGAGAGAGAAATAAGTGAGGCTCCCATAATTCATTGGGGGCTATCATCTAAAGTAAAAGCTCTAAGAGACTGTACCCAAGGAGACAGGACAAATTGAGGTAACCTGAGCTGAGTGATCATATTTCCTCCCTTCCCATGCTCAGTTTCACATCTTTTTTTCTGGAGAAAAATATAATTCAGAGACTGTGTAATTTCTTATATACAGTGTTGAACATTCTGTAAAATTGTTAGCCATATTAGCTATGTGATCAACCATAAACCAAGAAGAAATTTAAAGGCGGCAATCTTAGTCTGGGTTCTCTAGGGAAACAAAACCAGTAACACATGTAATATGTATAGAGAAAGATTTATATAACAGAAACAGCTCATTCAGTTGTAGAATCTGAAATGTTCCAAGTGCTGGATTGGAGCACAAGCCTCACACAGCCATGGAAGTTGGTGAACCCAAGGTTGGCAGGTCAGAGATTAGAGTTCCAGATCACAGGCTGCATAGGTTGATGAATCTCAAGATGGTAGGCAAGATTGCAAAGTCTCTGCTGATTCACAGAGCTTTAGGGGCTGGCATACCCAGGATCAGTAGGTCAGGGAATAGAGCTCTTCCTCACAGGCTGTGAGGGTTGGTGAATTTAACAGCTACCATTTCAAGTTCCAGGAACCAGATGTAAGAAGAGAAGAGAGCAGAAGCTGCTGGCAATGTGAATAGACAGAAGTAGGTGGTGGAAGGCAGGGAGATGAAGACTGAGGGTGGACGGTGAGTCATCACAAGCCCCAGCCCTGCCACTGTATACAGCTGCAAAAACAGTGGTGCAGCCAAGGCGACACAGTCTTCATCATCACTGTCCACACCTGTCAACTTGTTATCTGTGTACATTTCCCCATATCATCCATAATCTCTGAATAAACACAATTATAAGTATGTCTAACATGATACAACCAGCACATGTACAACTGAAAATGCTTTAGCAGCATTCACATCTTATATCTTACAAGTACAGAAAACAAAAATATCTGATACAGACACAAAGCAGAAATACTTGTAACAATTACAGTCTTTTTGTCTACAACTGGTCATGTGGCCATAACTGGTATTTAGAACTATCTTTTTCTACCATGCATTCTGTATTCTTTTTGCACTCAGCAAGCACTGTAGCTGATCATGGTTCCTTTACTGGTGAGGTGACCCAAACCTTCATTCCTAAAGGATCTGGGCTGTTAGTAGTCATGTTGGAATTGGCTTTACGTAGTTTTCCATTGACTTTAATCACAGGACATGGTACTACTAAGAGGAGTCCTAAGGGATCTCCTGCATTCCAGACAAATTCTTCTTCACTTTCATTATGTAAAGTCAATCCAGTTTCATCCTAATAGTCAGGATTAGTCACACCAGCCAGTATGGTAACTCCCTTTTTTGCTTGTTGATCCAGAGGCATAAGGAGCCCCAAATAGCCTGGTGGCATTTTTAGCTTCCAGTTCAGTGGAATCAGTGATGTGTCTCCAGGTGGCAGCATTCCTTCCTTTGGAACTAAGATGTTTAACCCTGCAGAGCATAACGTTACGGGGACAGGAAAGCAAAACTCTTACAAGTGGGTCACTAGGGGTAATAGTGAATGGTATGATTCCCATTTCCACCCCTTGCTTCCTGGACCCATGAATCCTTGCTATGGGAGAAATAGCACCACATATTGAATTCTAGTTTAGAGTATGTACAGCCACCTGGAGAACATTTCCCCAACACAGCAAAGTATTGCCACATAACTGGTAGCATAATTGAGTCTTTAGGATGCCATTTCATTCTATCAGGCCAGCTACTTCAGGATGATGGGGAACATGGTAAGACCAGTGAATTCTATGAGCATGGGCCCACTGTGAGATTTTTTAGTTACCAAAGACATTAAGATAACTACCATTAGTATATGCCAAGAGGAGAAAATACAGATTATCATTAAAGAAGTCATGGTAAGAATGAAAAGTGAATTCTCAAGAATAACTGGAAGTAAGAAGCCAATAGAATAACATCTTGAATATAGTGAAGGAAAATAATTTCTAGTTTAGAATCTGTATCCAGTAAGAATTGTTCTGAAAACTGAAGATGGAATAAAGACATTTTCCAGCCAAAATAATGCAGAATTTATTCTATAAAGGTCTATACTAAAGATCTAAATAAATTCTGAGGACAAGTAATATGGAGCAGAAATAAAATCAGTTTACATCCAGTGCATTAAAAAAAGAAAAACAGAGAAACTATAAAATTTAGGCAGAAATAACACCTTTATTTTCAGACCACATGTTTGGGTACATAGAAGATCAAAAAAAACATGTAGATTAACTCTGGGAATTAAGTGAATTTATCAAGGCCTGAATCCAAAAGTCAACAGCAAAAATTACTGACGGCACTTGGCTGGCACTGTAAATAATACCACAAAACAAAATGTATAAGAATTGTTGACTGAGAAGCTAATTTGCTCTGTAAACTTTCACCGAAACGACAATAAAATGTTCAAATACCTTCTTTACTCATATTTCTGTATATTGCCAAGCCAAATGCTGTCGAGTCGGATTCAACTCATGGTGACACACATAATAATTTTTTTGTAGTAGTACCAACAACTATGAAATACCTGGAAATAAGTCCAATGTAAGATGACGTTCTGCTCTGAAAACTCCAAATAAGATAAAGTCTAAATAGAATATTTAATGTTATAATGTTCAAGAATTAGAAGACTCAATACTATTAAGATGTCATTTCTCTCCAGATTAATCTACAGATTCAATGTACTGTGTGTGAGAGACAAAATTGACTTGATTCCAGAATTTTACATTGATATGCAAGGGACCAAGCAGTCAATTCAGTTCTGAAGATGGAAAAAAAAAATTATGCACACAGATATCAATGCCTATGTTATAAACAACACTGTACTGTCGGCATGAGGAGAGACATATGGACTGATAGAGAAGAAGAGAGTTGAAAAATAGACTCACTTATAGATGGTCTCCCAATTTGCAATATGATGGCAACTGGTTGGTTAACTTACAACAATGATGACATTTCAAGGTAGTAGGTAAAGCATGATCTTTTTAATACATAAAGGAAAAATGAGTTTTTATCCCTTCCTCATACCCTAAAGTCCCTTCCTCATAGCCTGAAAAATCATACCAGACATGGATCATATACATAAATATAAAGGCAAGTTAATGATGCTTCTAGAAGAATAACACAGAACACTGCGTTTATGACTTCATGGTAAACAAAAATTTCTGAAACTGTAAGAGCTTTAACCATAAAAGAAGTAAAAGATAAATTGGACTAAATTAAAAATTGTTCATTAAAAGACTTCATCAAAGTGAAAACATGAGCCAAAGCTTGGAAGAAAACAGTTGGAATTTATGTATCTGAGAAATATTCATATTTAGAATACAGAAAGATTTCCCAAAAAATTAATAAAAGAAAACTAATACAGAAAAAAAGAGCAAGAAAGTATAACAGTTAGTTTGCTAAAAGATATAGCCAGATTGTCAATAAAGATATGAGAAAGTGCTGAAGGCCAGTTAAGAGATGTGCAAAGGAGATGGATAGACACTTCACCAAAGGAGACATCCAGACAGCCAAAAGACACATGAGAAAATGCTCACTATCATTAGCTATCAGAGAAATCAAGATCAAAACTATAGTGAGATACTATCTCACTCCAACACGGTTGGTCATAATGCAAAAAACACAAAACAACACATGCTGGAGAGGCTGTGGAGAGACTGGAACTTTCCTATACTGCTACTGGGGTTGCAAAATGGTACACCTTCTTTGGAAAGCAATTTGGCACTTCCTTAAAAAACTGTAAATAGGCACACCATTTGATCCAGTAATTCCACTGCTTGGAATATATCCTACAGAAACAAAGGCTGTCAGATGAACAGATACATGTACACGAATGTTTATTACACCATAGTCCACAATAGGAAAAAGATGAAATCAATCAAGACACCTATCCACAGGTGAATAAACTATAGAACATACATTCAATGGGAAACTATGCAATGATAAAGAACCATAATTATTTTAGGGGTGTAGTTAAGATGGTGGACTAAACACATGTCTCCCTAAATCCCTCTGGAAACCAAGACCTGAACTGATAATTAAACAAAGACTTCTGGACACCTAGTGAGCCCTAGGACACGGCATAGGGCTGTCAATTTGGACTTTGTACCACCTAATGGAAAACTTCCTCTCTTTTGCTATTCCCCACTCTTGGTGAATGCTGGCGTTCACAGACTGAAGGTAACTCACCATTTTAACTTTTTTTTTCTCTGTCTTAGCTGGTGAGTAGAGCTGGGACTTGACTAGCCGCTAATCTCAGATGCACGGTTGGTGGGATCAGCAGGTGAAATTATCGTAATTTTGAGAGCCTAGATTTGGACTGTAAGCATCTCAGCACATTTTGCCTCTCTTTCCACCTCAACTATTGAGTAACCTGTACCAAGGCAGGCAGAGAGCTTGTGTTGGATGCCATCTTGTTCCACTGGGAGGCAGATATACCCATACAGAGGCCTCAGTAGGACCTAATTCCTAGGCTGGGAGGCAGTGCCTGCTCAGAAGAGAGCACTTTTCCAGCAGAAATTTTACAGTATTTTACAGTAAAATACAGCAGTATTTTACACAGTGCTGCCTACAGGTGGGGCCCAGCAGCAGAGGCCAACAGGGCAGGAGCCTTTCTGTATTTTGATCTAGTTTATAACATCTGGGGTTGGATATGGAGGTATTTACTTTGCCAGTTGGGAAGAGGACGTGTACACCTGAAAACCTGACTGACTTCAGAAGTTGCCTGATACCTTTTAGCCTTCACTTTAAGAAGGCCTAGAGAAACAACTTTGGCCCATCTTCATAACATCTCTGCCAGGATTTATTGACTCACATGATGCCCCAAAAGCAACAAACTTTGGATAAAAGAGTAATGAAGAAATCACTCATGGCTTCAGAAGGCACCCAAATAAAGCAACCAAGGAGCTTTCCAGAAGAAGAAACTTTTCTGAAACTATCAGAAGATGACTACAAAAGGATTATATAGAGAGCCTTCCTAGACCTTATACAAAATACAGCAGAGTAAAATGAAAAATTAAGCATTCTGTTCCATCTGATGGAACATCAGTACTCTGAAATCCATCAGATCAAGAACAAAATCAAGACATATAAACTTCTATTTAAAGCCAAGAAAACAGAATGGAACAAACAGAAAACAGGCTTTCTGACTTGGAAGACAGAGCTACTGACTCCAGCATCCATGAGGAGAAATCAGGAAAAGGAAACAAGAAAAATGAAGAAGCATGTGGGACTCTATTAAGAGAAACAATCTACAATTAATTGGAGTTCCTGAACAGGGTGAGACATCTGAGAACATCTGAGACACTATTGTTGCAGAGCTGCTGACAGAAAACTTCCTAGAAATTATGAAAGAAGAGAATATAGATATCCAAGATGCATACTGAATGCCACTCAATATAGATCTCACAAGAAAGACCCCAAGACTTATTATAATCAAGCTTAACAAAAGGAAACATAAGCAGAAACTCTTAAAGGCAGCAAGACTCAAAGCAAAGCTAACATCCAGAGGGAGACCCTGTAGGCTTTTGTCGGATTTCCCAGTAGAAACAATGCTGGCACAGAGACAGTGGCATGACACATTCAAAGCCTTGAAGGAGAAGAACTTCCAACCAAGAATTATATATCCTGCAAAACTATCTTTCAAATATGAAAATGAAATGAAGACATTCCCAGATAAACAGAAACTCAGAGACTGTAAAAACCAAACCAAAGCTACAAGAAGTACTGAAAGAATCTCTTGGCTTTGGCTTAGAAGAACAACTTTATATTTTAGAAGCAAATACAGGACACATCACCCAGAAACCTACTCAGTTAGGGAAGGCTGCAAACTCAAATCTATAATAGTGAAAGAAATGATCCAGTGATCATATCATGAAAGTTATGATGTCATCTTATTAAAAAGAGGGATGTACTACAGTCATTGTAGTCCATCCAGATGGAGAGAAAGTTAATAAGACTGGTAGTAATTAAAATTGTGTTTATACATAGTTTATTAAGGGGAGTCTTAGGGGAATCCATAAAGCACATTAAAGATGCAACACATCAAATCAAGAAACATAATACAGGAGTCTCAACAACCACAAAAACAACCCTGAAAAAGGTGAAAAATCAACTCACAGAGAAGAAAGTCCCGGAACAGATTAATAAGAACAACAGAGGAAACATCCACACACAAATAAACATATCACACTGACAGCAGTAAACACATACCTATCGATAATTACCTTGAATGTCAATGGACTGAACACTCCAGTAAAGAGACATCAAGTGACATCTTGGATCAAAAGACATGACCCATCCTTATGTTCCCTATGAGAAATTCATCTTAGACTTAAGGATAGAAACAAACTGAAAATTAAAGGATGGAAGAGTATATATCAAGCTAACAATACACAAAGAAGAGCAGGTGTAGCAATTCTAATATAAGATAAAATAGATTTTAACTTGAGAACCATAATTATTTTAGGAAGCATCTCATAACCTGGCATCAACTAGAAGACATTATGCTGAGTGAAATCACTCAGCTGCAAAACATTGTATGAGACCACTATTATAAGGACTGAAAAGGAAGACTCTTTGATGGCTACGAGGGTGGGGAGGGAGGGAAAGGGTTGGTTATATTAGATAGTCAGTAGAATTTTGGTTAGGTGGAAACAGTGACAGCACACAGTAGAAAGTAGATCAACTTAAACTGTTTCACCATAAACAAAGTTTTTCTAACCTCAGCTCAATATTGTAAGGATACAGTAGCAGGGATGGGGTCTGGAAACCATGCTCTCAGGGGACACTGAGGTCAAGTAGCATAACTAGCCTATTGCCAGGAGAATCTTTTGCACCCCATATTGGCAAGTGGTGTCTGGAGTCTTAAAAGCTAGCAAGCTGCCATCTCAGGTACACCAAATAGTCCCAACTCATCCAGAACAGATGTCCACCAAGAACAACAAAGACACAAGGAAAAAAAACAACTCAGGAGACAGGAGGACTCATGTGAGTGGGAGACTGTATCAATATGTTACCAGAAGAAACAGATGGTGCCTGGCCACCACCAATAACAGCTATGATGGAGCACATAATGTTGAGTCCCTGTGGCAACATGAGAAAAAGAGGAGTGCAGCTCAAGAACTCCACTGAAAGACCACAACTGATGATCCAACAGCCTGGGACATCCCCTGGGAGAATGGACCCTAGGCCTGCTGCTTCCCCTATCCAGAAAACACTACTGAGGTCAAATTTGGGGGCAAAAATGGGCTGGACTTGGGGATACAATATGACCACATGCTATGTGTACTTTATGGTTCTGTGCATTTATGTGACACTGTCTGTTTTAGTCAGCTAGGGCTGCTCTAACAGAAATACCACAGAATGGATGGCTTTAACAAAGGAGGGTTTATTCTTACATAGTCTGGTAGGCTGCAAGTCCATACTCAGGGTGTCCATTCCAGGGGAAGGCTTTCCCCCTTGTCGGTTCTGGAGGAAAGTCTGGTATTTCACTAGTCTTTGTCCGGGGAGCATCTTGGCACAGGAACCTCAGGTCTGAAGGATGTGTTCTCCCAGTGCTGCTTGCTTGGTAGTGCGAGGTTCCCAAATCTCTGCCTGCTTCTCTGACCTTTTATCTCTTGTAGGATGAAAAGATTAAGGGTGAGGCAAGCCATACTCCAGGGAAAATCCCTTTACAGTGGAGCAGGGAGGTAATCCTGTGAAGGGATTTACAGCCCCATCCTAATCCTTTAACATACAGAATAGGAAAACCACAAAACAGAGAATAGTCACAAGATACTGGAAATCATGGCCCAGCCACGTCGCTACACCTATTTTGGGGGGGACACAGTTCAATCCATGACACTGTCCTACTGGTCTCTAAATGGGAGAGAAGAAGGTAGAGAGGAAGAGAAAGGAGATTGTTAAGAGGATATGACAAGTATAGAATCACAAGGAGAAATGTACTGTCACTGGGCTAGGAGAGCAGAAGGAGCTGCAGATAGGCGGGCATGCAAAATTAATATGGATAGTATACTTTCACTTAATCACAAATAAAAGGTGTTCAAGGTCATTAATCATGAAGAAAATACAAAATTAGACTTCTGGCCAACATGGTGCCATAGATAGAAACATGAAACAAACCTCCACAACAAAGACCTAAAAAACAAGTAAAACTAAGACAAACATCAATCCTGAAAACCAAAGTTTCAAATGAAGAGATGAAGTTCTCAGCCCAACATAAAATGGAATAAAAAACTGACAGAGAACGAAGAACAAAAAGACATATAAGACAAAGTTCCTATTGGCTAACCTAGCACAGATTTGCCATCTTGTACTCTTCTCAGACACTGGCAAATAGGGAACACAGGAAAGCAGATCCACAGAAATCCCAGCAGAATACAAAGGACCTGGTAACCATACATGCTTTCCCACCCCCCATTTTATCCCCACTGCTCTACCTCCAACACCTTCTGACTAGCTGTGGTGGCTCAGTGAGCAAGGAAGTGCAGTATCATGCCATTTGGATTTGCCTACCTCCATCAGAGATACACAGACAGGGAATACATGAAAACCCCTTTAGGAGCTCCCAGGACACAGATCACCAAGTAACCAGTGATATACACTTTCCTAATTCCACACCCATCGAGCTTCCTCTCCTTCTGACATCTTCAGTCTTCTGGCTAAGAGGAAACTCTGTCTACCCTGGCCACTTGGATTTGCCCACACATATACTAGATGACTCCCGAGTGCCATTTGTCTTTGTTTCTTCTCTGCCTCCCACATCTCACTCTCCTTTCTCTGAAACACCTGGCTCTGCACCATCTCTGCTCTTCCTGAAAGGCTGTGACATGTTAAACTTGATTAACCATTCCCCCAATCTGTGACACTATCTTGCTGGAGTCCTCAGGGCTTCTTCTTTTTTTTTCTTCTTTGCTATGTTTTGTTTTGTCTGTTTTCTTTTTCTTTTTATGGCTTTGGAGTCCCTTCTAGCCAGGCTGTGCTCAATAGCTCAGGTCCACTTCCTCAGTCTTGAAGCCCATGTCAGTGGTATCTGTGGGCCAATTTCTTTTCTTCTTTCTTTTTCTCTTCTTTGTTCCTTTTTCCCCTTTTTGCTTCCTGTCATTCTTAATTTCCCACTTCTTATCTCTCCATATATATCTTCTTTTGCTGTCTTCTGACACTCTGTGACATTTATATCCCTACTACCCAGGCTATACCAGACAGCCTGGAAGACACTTCCTTGATTTTTCCAGCAGCATAGGTGGGACCCATGGGGAATTTTATTTATTTTTATTTTACAAATTTTCAACTAGCTGGGTTTTGTTTTGTTTTCCTTGCTTTTTTTTTTTTTCTTGTTATTTTGCTTTCTGATTTCTCCCTTTCTTGGCTTCTCATCTCTCCACTCCAACAGCAAGCTCCCTTATCACTTTTTTTTGTTTATTTTTGCCTTTTGTTTCTTCTCCTCTTTACCATACCCATTTTAGCTCCACACATCACTACTTCCCCATCCTTCCCACCTACTTGTACCACATTCTGCATATCACAACCCAAGCAACACCAGCACAGCCTACCAGAACCTACCCTGCACTTATTCATGGCCTTCTCTGTTGGCCCTAGTACATAGCACAAAAAAAACATCCCAGTCACACCCGTCAGCTGGAGCTGCCCTGCTGCACCATAGGTAAACGACTAGCTCTGACCATTAGACAAAAGGTAAAAAATATTGTGACCCCAGATGAGTAAATAACAAAGAACACACAGCCTGTCTGCTCTGACATAACCAAATAAAATGTAAAAAAAAAAAACCATAAAAACAGATATATCTTCCATAAATAAAGAAAACTCTTGAATGTCCCAAAGAGAGCAGACAATATAAATAACAGGACAGGATGGTTCCGCTAAGTGTCTGAAATAAAACACCAGAAGAACAAAAGCACTAGAAATACCTGACAGGGAACTCACATCACTAACATTCAGAGCAATCCAAAAGTTGAAGGAATAAACAGACAAAAATTAGGAAATAATACACACATTCATGGAAGAATTCAGGAAAAATAACACAGGAAAAAGAAAAAAGCCAAAATAAATTCATAACGAGAAATCATACAAAAACAATATTTAGAAATCCCAAAAATAAACGAAAGAATTTCAGAAGTAGACAGTGTCATAGAAGAGCTGAGAAGCAGGTTTGAAATTATGGAAAGCAGCATCAGTAAAATGTAAGAAAAACACTTGGATTCAATTCTATTTGAGGAAAAATCAGAAAAAAAAAAGGAGAAAGATGGAGAACCCCTGAGAATGATGTGAGATACTCTCTAAAGCATAAATTCACAGGTAATCAGAGGTCCAGAACATAGGAAGGAAATAGAAAACACAAGAGAGGATCATTGAAAAGTTACTGACAGAAAATGTCTTTAATATGATCAAAATGAAAAGCTTACATCCAAAAAGCTCAACAAACTCCATCTAGGCAAGACTCTAAAAGAAAGTTATCTAGGCATATCATAACTTACACTCACTAAAACCAAAGCCATAGAAGAAGTTCTGAGAGCAGCTCCAGAAAAGCAAAAAAGTCATGTATGGAGGAGAAACAGATTATCTGGCAGAAACCATGCAAGCAAGAAGGCAATGGAATGACACACACAAAATTTTGAAAGGAAAAAATCATCAGCGAAGAATAATATGTCCTGCAAAACTCTTATTCAAATATGATGATGAAATTAACACATTTTGAGGTAAAAAAAAAAAAAAACATTAATGGAATATGTAAAATGTAAACCAAACTTACAAGAATTATTAAAGGGAATCATTCAGTCTGAGAACAAATGACATGAAACCTGAATCACGCATCCTGATTCTAGGATGCAAGGTTGTACCAGCCAGAACTCACAGGGACTATCCAAAACCAAAAGAATTATGAGACGGAACCAGACAGGTTAATCTGTACATGACAAAAATGTTAGAAGAATAAAAGAGAGAATAGTGTCAGTACAGTACTTCCTGATGGAGTAGAAGGCAAGAGGATACCAAGTAATAATAAGCTGGCTCAAACCTAGCAATGTAAGGGTAAATTTCAAGGTAACCACAAAGAAAACAAACTTACTCATCAAAATAAAGGGAAACTTGTTAGGAGCCATCAAGTCATTTCCAATTCATAGCAACTCTGTGAACAGCAGAAAGAAACAATGTCCGGTCTTGCACCATGTCCACAATCATTTTTATGTTTAAGCCCATTGTTGTGACCACCATCTTCCTCTTTTTCACTGACCCTCCACTCTACCAAGCGTGCTGTCCTCCTCCAGGAACTGATCCTTCCTGACAATATGCCCAAAGTATGTAAAATGCAGGCTTTCCATCTTTGCTTCCAAGAAGTACTCTGGTGTACTTCTCCCAGAACAGATCTGTTTGTTATTTTGGTGGTCCAAGGGACATTCAGCATTCTTCTCCAACACCACAATTCAAGGTATCAAATCTTCTTCTGTCTTCTTTGTTCACTGTCCAACTTTTGCATGAATATGATGTGATTGAAAATACCATGGCTTGAGTCTGGCACATTTTAGTGACATCTTTACTTCTGAACACTTAAAAAGGTCCTTTGCAGCAGAGGGAAGCGTAAGGTCTAAATAAAAACAAAATCTACAAAAACAAAAGAAATTATAAAGAAATCCAGAAAGCAAAGGAATTCAGCAAAGGAGAGGAAGAGAAACAAAGCAGATGTCAGCAACACAAAAATAAGCATGACAAAATGACAATAATAAAGTCACATCTACCAGTAATTACACTAAATGTAAATGGCCTAAATGTACCCATTAAGAGATGGACAGTGAGAGAATTGATACAAAAACAGAATTCATCATTATATGGTTTACAACAGACACACCTTAGAAACAGAGATATAAATTTATTAAAAATCAAGGGATGTAAAAAATATACCAAGCAAATAACTACCAAAACAGAATAAGATTGGCAATACTAATTTCAGATAAAATAGACTTTAAAACAACACTTACCATCAAAGACAAAAAAGAGCACTACATAATCACTAGAGGGAGAATCGATCATGAAGACTTAGCCATAATAAACATCTAGGCACCCAAGGATAGGGCTCCAAAACACATGAAACAAACTCTAACAACACTGAAATTGGCATTTGCACAACAATACTAGGAAACCTCAACTAACCATTCATGATAAAAAACAAACCATCTGGGAAGAAACTCAACAAAGATGCAGAAGAGCTAAAGAATTAAATCAGCTATCTTGACCTCATAGACATATGTGAAACACTCCAGCCAACAGTAGCGAAGTACACATTCTTTTCAAACACATATAGAATGTTCTCCAGAAGAGACCACATCTTAAGCTAAAGACCAATTCTCAATAAAATCCAAAGCACTGGAAAAATTCTAAGTAATTTCTCTGACTATAACATTATCAAAGTAGAAATCAACAACAGGAAGAACAAGGAATCAAAATCGATGACATGGAAACTGAATACCATTCTGCTTAAAAACCACTGTGTAATGGAAGAAATCAAAGATGGAATTAAAAAATTCCTAGAATCAAATGAGAATGAAAACAAATTGTACCTTTGGGACACAACAAAGGAAATCCTCAGAGGTCAATTTACAGCAATAACTGCACACATCATAAAAGCGGAAAGAGACAAAATCAAAATGTTAGCTGTGTGATTCAAGAAAATAGAGAACAGCAAAGGAAGCCCACAGACACCAGAATAAAGAAAATAATAACGATCAGGGCAGAAATAAGTGAAATAGAGGACAAAAAGGAACAACAAAATCAGAAATTGTTTCTTTGAAATAATCAGGAAAATCAACCAGCTACTTGCCCAACGGACAACAGAAAACCAGGAGAGGATTAAATAACCCTAATAAGAAATTACATGGGGGACGTTTCAGCAAATGCAACTGAAATAAAAAGGGTCAGAGTAGAGTATTAAGAAAAACTACATTCTAACAAATTTAAAATCCAGTGGAAATGGACACATTTGTAGAAATGCACTATCTACCTAAAATAACACAAAATGATGTTAAAAATCTGACCAGACCTGTAGCCAGCCAAAAGCCAAGTGACCAGACCTGTAACAAGAGAAAAAATTGAAAAAGTAATATAAAAAAAACCCAAGGAAAAAAGGCCCTAGACAAGATAGCTTCTCTGGAGAATTTTACCAAAGAATCAGAGAAAGCTTATATCGGTGCCACTCAAATTATTTCAGAACATAGAAAAAGAGGTGATATTTCTGGATTCACTTGCTGAAGCAACACAACTCTGATACCAAAACTAGGCGAAGACACCCTCAGAAAGAAAATTACAGACCAATATCTCTCATGAGAAGAGATGAAAAATTCTCAACAAAATTCTAGCCAGTAGAACTCAACATCAAATTTAAAAAAAAAAAAAAATACACTATGACCAAGTAGGATTCATACTAGGTATGCAAAGATGGTTCAACATCATGAAATCAATCACTATAATCCACCACATAAATAAATGGAAATAAAAGAATCACACGATCCTCTCAGTTGATACAGAAATGTATTCGACAAAGTCCAACACCCATTCCTGATAAAAACTGTCAATAAAATAGCTATAGAAGGGAAATTTCTCAGCATAATGAAGGACATTTGTGCCAAATGAATGGCAGACATCTTTGCTAATACACAGAGGCTGTTCCTTCAGAACAGGAACAATACAAGGATGCCCTTTATCACTTCTCATATTTAACACTGTGCTGGAATTTCTAGCTGGAGCATCAAGATAATAAAAAGAAATAAAGGGCATCCATACTGATAATGAAGAACTTTATCCCTACTTGCAGATGATAGACACTTTTCATAGAAAACCCAAAATACTCCATAAGAAAACTGATGGAACTAAAAGAATGATTTAGCAGAGGAGCAGGATATAAGATAAACGTACAATAATCAGTTGGATTCCTATACACCAATAAAGAGAACAATGAAAAAGATATCAGAAAACAGTATCATTTATAATAGCCTCTGAAAAATAAAATAAGAATAAATCTAACCAGAAATGTGAAAGACTTATACAAAGGAAAGTACAAAATACTACTGAAAGAAATCAAAAGTGATTCACATAAATGGAAAAACATGTCTTGCTGAGCATTGTGAAAATGACAATTCAGCGCTAAGTGATTTCCAAATTCAAAGCCATCCCAATCCGAATACCAACAACACTCCTAAACAAATTGAAAACCTTTTCATTAACTTTATATGGAAAGAGAAGAAACCACAGATAAGTAAATTACTATTGAAGAAGAATAAAGAGGGAAGACTTGCACTATCTGACTTCATAACCTACTATATTGCTATGGCAGTCAAAATAGCCTAACATTGGCATGAGGACAGCTACACTTACTGATGGAATACAATTGAGAACTGAGATGTAAATCCATCCACTTATGATCACCTGATCTTCAACAAAGGACCAAAGTCCATCACGTGGGGAAAAGACAGTTTTTTAAACAAATAGTTCTGGCAGAACTAGATGTCCATCTGCAAACAGTGAAAATGGACCCACACTATATACAAAAACTAACTCAAAAGGCATCAAACACCTAAATATAAAGCCAAAACTGTAAAATTCATAGAAGAAACAAGATCAACACTAGAAGCTATAATACATGCTATTAGCAAGACACAAACCATAACCAAGAACACACAAACTCCAGAAGAGAAGCTGGATAAATGGTATCTTCTAAAAAACACTTATGCTCATTGAAAGACTTCATCAAGAGTAAAGAGAGAAACTGTAGAATGGGAAAAAATTATAGCTGTTACAAATCAGATAAAAATTTAATCTCTAAAATCCACAAGAAAAGACAAGAAAAAGACAAATAAATTAAAATATGGGCAAAGGAAATGAACAGACACTTCACCAGAGAAGACATTCAATGGGCAAACAAACACAGGAGGAAATGTTTGTGATTAGGAGCCATTAGAGTAATGGAATCAAAACCACAATGAGATACCATCTTACCCAGGCATTACTGACACGAACCAAAAAGAAACAGGAAATAACAAATTTTGGAGAGATTACAAGGCAATCCAAACTCTTACGCTTTGCTGATGGGAAAGCAAAATGGTACAAGCATTGTGGAAAACAATATGGCACTTCCTGGAAAGCTAGAAATAGAAATACCATATGATCCAGCAATCCCACTCCTAGGAATATGCTCTAGAGAAGTAAAAGTCATTGCATTCACAGACAGACATACACACACTCTTGTTAGTTGCAGCATTGCTCCCAGTAGCAAAAAGCTGCAGACAACCTAGATGCCCATCAGTAGATGAATAGATAAACTGTGGTACATTGACACAATAGATTGCTATGCAACAATAAAGAACAATGAATTTGTGAAGCATCTCATGATATGGAGGAAGTTGAAGGGTGTTACCCTGACTGAAATAAGTCAATCACAAAATACTGCATGAGGCCACAACTGTAAAACTTATCAAAAGATTTATACACAGAAAGAACCCATCTTTGATGGTTGTGAGGGAGGGGAAAGGTAGGGATGGAAAAACACTAAATAGACTAAGTGATAACTTTGGTGAAGGGTGAGACAGTACACATTTCTGGGGAAGCCAGCACAACTTGTCCAAGACAAAGTCATGAAAGATACATATCTACATCCAAACTCTATGAGGGAACAAACTGATAAGCTGAGTGCTGTGGGATCGTGGTCTCAGGAAATATTTAGCTCAATTGGCATAACATACTTTATAAAATATATATATATTCTACAGTCCACTTTGGTGGGGTCTTATAAGCCTATGAAAGGCCATGTAGAATACTCCACTGGTCTTACCCCTTTGGGAGCAAGGAAGAATGATGCAAACTAAAGAAACAAGGGAAAGATAAGTCCAAAGAACTAATGGATCACATCTACAACATTCTCTAGCAGACTGAATCCAGTACAACTGGATGGTGCCTAGCTACTATCACTAGTTGCTCTGACAGGAATCACAAAAGAGTGTCCTAGATAAATCTGGAGAAAGGTATAGAACAAAATTTTAACTAGAAATAAAGACAAGAATTGCTGGCCTAGTATAAAGTGGAGAAACCCTGAGACTATGGCCCCTGGACATCCTTTCAGCTTAGTAATGAAATGACTCCTGAGGTTCACCCTTTATCCAAAGATTGGACAGGTCCATAAAACAAAGCAACTCTAAAGGGGCATACCAGCCCAGGGACAAGGACTAGAAGATAAGAGTGGACAAGAAAGCTGGTAATAGGGAACCTAAGTTTCAGAAGGGAAAGTGTTAATCTGTTGTGGAATTGTTAACCAATGTCATGAAACAATAAGTGTACTAACAGTTTAATGAGAAATTAGTTTGTTTTGTAAACTTTCATCTAAAGTACAACAGAAAATAAATAAATAACATGAGAAAAGTAAAAGAAAATGCAAATTAAATTCACAATACAAAATTTCTGAAATAGTTAAAAGGAAACAGACAATACCAAAGCTAACAAAGATGTAAGGAACTAGAAATCTATTGAATTGATAAATGCAGAATAAACTGAGAAACTGGCACAATCTACTGTCATTAAACAGTAGAACACATGTACATAAATATTCATAGTGCTACTGCCACAACTACCATCCACTGTCATTGAGTCTAAGACTATAATCTTTACAGAAGCTGACTACTACATCTGTCTCCTGTGGAGCCAAGCATTTAACTGCTACACCCCTGGAGCTGCTAGCCATAGCACTACATGTATACAAATCTTCACAGCACTAAACATAACAAAACAAAACACTGTTGCAATGAGTTAGCTCCAACTCATAGTACCCCTGTAGCACAGATTAGAACTGCCCAAATGGTTTCCAAGGAACAGCTGGTGGATTCAAACTGCTGACCTTTTAGTTGGCAGCCAAGCTGTTAACCAAGACAAGATCCATTCATAATGACAGTGTCCCTTAAATAGAATACGTAAAGCACGGTATATTCATGAAATGGAATACTATACAGCCATGAGAGGGAATTAACTACATACAAGAGCACAGAATGCAAAAGTAACACTACCCGAAATAAATAAAAAAAATATCCAGATACAGATGCACATACTATACAGGTTTGTTTACAGAACTTTGAAAACATAAAATTCATCTAAAGATGTAAGACACCAGGTTGGTAGTTACCCTTGAGGAGATGTTTAGTGACTAAAAAGGAGATACAAGAAGAGTCTCTAGGATACTGGTAATATTTTGTTTCTTGAGCTGGGTGTAGACTACCCAGATGTGTTCACTTTGTGAAAAACCACAGAAAAGTACATTCATCACTCGTGTATGTGTGTCTGTAATGGTTAATTTAAAGTGTCAATTTGGCTAGACTATGGCACCCAGACTCCTGATCAAACACTGTTCTGGGTGTTTTTGTGAAGATACTTAGCTGTGATTAACGTTTACTGTCAGCTGACTTCAAGTTAAACAGATTACCTTTTGTAATATGGGTGGACCCCATCTAACCAGCTGAAGGCTTTAAAAGCAAAAACTGAAGTTTCCTAAAGAAGGAAGTAACTTTGTTTCAAGATCACAACACAGAAATCCGCTGATTTCTAGCTCCCTGACCTGCGCTACTGATGCTGACTCCAGACTGCAACATCAACTCTTACCTGACTTGCCAGCCTACTTGCCTGCGGACCCTACAGATTTCAGATTTGCTACCTCCTACCATCACTTAAGCCAATTCCTTGAAATAAGTTGATCTTAATTTCTATGTTTCCTCCCCTCCCCGCCCCTCCCTTCTTTGTCTCTTCTCTCTTTTCTCTACTTATCTGTATCTATCTCCTACAAGGAAGACTAGAAACCCTGGTGGCATCGTGGTTAAGTGCTAAATCTGCTAACCAAAAGGTTGGCAGTGCAAGTCTACCAAGCACTCCTTGGAAAATCTGTGGGGCAGATCTACTCTGTTCTATAAGTTTGCTTGAATCAGAATTGACTTGACAGCAGTGAGTTTGGTTTTTGGTGGTATAAGGAAGACTCAAGAAGAATGGATGCCTTTGAATTATGATGTTGACACCAACTATTGAATGTACCACATACCGCTAGAAGAACAAACAGATCTGTCTTGGAAGAGGGACAACCAGAATACTCACAAGAAGCAAGGATGTCTAAACTTCATCTCACATACTTTGGACATGCTATCAGGAGGGACCACTCCCTGGAGAAGGACATTTTGCATGCTGATGGTTAGGGCTGTGCATCACCTTGGCTGAGCCATGATTCTCACATGGTTTGCAGTGTGATGCAGTCACATCTTCAAAGAGATTCATCTTGGAAGAAGTGCAACCAGAATACTCCATAGAAGCAAGGATGGTGGTACTACATCTCACATACTTTAGACACGTTGTCATGAGGTATCAGTCACTGGAGAAGGACTGTGCTTGACACAGGGTCAGCAAAAAAGAGGAAGACTTTCAACAAGATGGATTGACACAGTGGCTACAATAGTAGGCTCAAACATAACAACAATTTTGAGAGTAGCATGAGACTAATAGTGTTTCCATCTGTTGCATATAGGGTCACTAAAAGTTGGAACCAACTTGACAGCACTTAACAAGAACAGCAACAACAATCACCAACATAACAGGATCAACTTTGAGTAGCCAAACAGTTGAAAGGGAGGATCCTTGAGTGTGTGACCTTCATTGAATATAAGTGGACATTATGGCAAAGCTTGTGAGCTTTTATGCAGTCTGAATCCTGACTTCTGGTTTTTGGGTCTTGAGCTGTGTGACTTCAGGAAAATCATTTATTTAATCTTCCTAGTATCTCAATTTCTACATCTGTAACCCCAAAGCCCACTGCTGTCAAGTCAAGTCTGATTCATAGTGACCCTATAGCTCACAGTAGAACTGCCCCATAGCGTTTCCAAGGAGTACCCGGTGGACTTGAACTGCTGACCTCTTGGTTAGCAGATGTAGTAATCACTATGCCACCAAAATACTTCATATAGTCCAAACTGTGTTACCTATTATATCATTTAACTCTCATAATAGCCAATGATTAAATATTATTGATATCATTATTTTACAGGTAAAGGCACTAAGACTTAAGAAGATAAATCACTTTCCATACCTGTTAAGGAAACCTTAGAGGTATAGTGGTTAAGTGCTAAGTTTGCTGACCAAAAGATTGGCAGTTTGAAGCCACCAAGATCTCCTTGGAAACTCTGTGGGGTAGTTCTACTCAGTCCTATAGGGCCACTGTGAGTCATAGTTGATTCAAGGGCAGTGGGCTTGGTTTGGCTTTATATCTATTAAATGATAAAGAGGAGAATGAAATATGTCTATCAGTTTCAAAGCACTTGCTATTGCACTATCAGTTTCAAAGCACTATGCATGAACCCCCCCCAAAAAACCACTGCCTTCGAGTTGATTTCAACTCACAGTGACGCTGTGGGACACATTAGAACTGCTCCATAGAGTTTCCAAGGAGTGTCTGGCAGATTCAAACTGCTGACACGTTGATTAGCAGATGTAGCACTTAACCACCAGAGTTTCTGTTACCATGCATACTACCTATAAATTCCACTCTTGGCACATATATAGAGAACTGGATAATTGCCAAGTACAAGTTGCTTGGCTCAGTAGCAAGCTTCTCTCATAGCTGCTAACCTGTACAATTATTACTCAAACTCCTTATATGGATTTCAAGCTCTGATGCATAGTTTACCTGTCTGGATTCCAAATTCTATCATGATATAGCTGCATCACATATGCTTTTTAGTATAATATTTGCTGTCTGGTTTCTTGACTTCTTCACTTATGTGACTGTAGTGTCATATTTGCCTGCTCCTAGCTTGTGTACCTCATTGTGACTCACAGCTTCTCATTCATGTCTCAGCTCAAATGTCACCTTGACAATTATAACATCCTGATTTGTTTTCTTCAATACTTACCACCATCTAGAAATACTTTACTGGCTTCCTCTTCCCCCTAAACAAGAACGTAAGTTCCATGAGTACAGAAACATACATTTCTGTTTTGTTTTGCTAATTCAAAGCCTGAAGGAATAGACAATTAAAAATTAGTAAGAGAGTGAATGAACTTTCAGTTCTGACCTCATGGCTCATGTGTGCTCCAGGGCAAACTCTCAAACTCTCTCGGAGCAGCTTAGGAGATATACCCATCTTTCTTGTTGTTAGAGCTTACTACCACTTAGCTCCTCATCTGAGGGCTGATGTTAATTTAACAGAAAAAGAATGCAAGTAATAATTTTGTTAATGTCTTTATTCAAAATGTAATTGATTTTAAAGGACTCTCAAATATTCCTTGAGTTCAAAGAAAAAAAAATACTTTTTTAATTGTGATTAAGTAAAAGTATACAATCCAGGTCAATTTGCCATATAAAACACTGAGCACCTGCCAATCTGCAACTCTGCTCTCCTCACACTGTGACAGCACACTCTTCCATTACTTACTTCTGGTATCCACTCAACTAGTACTTTATCCTCTCCTTTCCCCACTCTCCTCTCCCCTCTAAAAAGAAACGAGTAGGACAGCCTCGTATATATATTAAACCATAAAGTACACATACCACCTGCATCACCCTGTGTCCCCCAGTGCGGTCCACTCTTTGTTTGAAGTGTTGGCTTCAGTACTGGTTTCAGCTCTGCACTAGCAGCAAGACTAGGGGCCATGTTCCTAGGGGACCCTTGAGGGTGTTGGACCATCAGGTCTGGTCTTTTTAATAGAATTCTAGATCTGCACACCCCTTTCTCTCCTGTTACGACAGGAACTCTACACTGTATTCCCTGTCAGGGCTGTTTTTGGTGGTGGCTGAGCACCATCTGGTTCTGTTCTCCAGCTGATCTAGTCTCCCAGTCATACAGGTTCTTCTGTCTCCTGGGCTCATTTTCTCTTGTGTCTTTGACATTCTCCAGGTGGGCTGGGACCAACTGATGTTCCTTAGATGGCAGGTTACTGGTTTTTAAGATCCCAGGTACCTCACCAATTAGGGGCTGCAGACTATTTTCTTAGAAAAATGCTGGTTATGCCAGCTGACCCTGACGGCCCCTGAAAACATGATCCCCAGACCCCTGACCCTGTTACTCCATCCTTTGAAATGTTGAGTTGAATTCAGAAAACCTTTTAGCTTATGATATAGTCCAGTTATGGTGACCTGTGAAAGAAAAAATAATTTGAAATTAAAAAAGGGCTATGAGTTCACCTAAAGTCCCTGGGTGGTACAAGTGATTTGAGAGTGGCTGCTATCCCATAGGTTGGTGATTCAAATTTACCCAGTGGTGCTGCTGAAGAATGGCCTGGTAACCCAATTTCATAAAAATTATACTCAAGAAAACCCTATGAAGCAGTATTACTCCTAAATGCAAGGTGTCGTCATGCACTGAAATCAAGTCAACAGCAGCTCAGTGACTTTATATATATCCATCTGAAAACAAGTAGGGTTAAGCAAGATTAACTATTAATAATTTTTAGCATAAAATTGTATCATACTCAAGTCAGATAGCTTCATAGTCAAAAAGCTTCAAATACTCATTTTAAAACTATTAACCAAATCATGTGCACAACTTTCAAAAAGCGTTATTACACAAAAATTTAACACCTGTCAACAGCATAATGTTGAGCCATCTCTAAACAGCATGTATCAGATAACTCACTTCTTTATTTTGTTTACTGAACTGGTATTTTCAGGATAATTTCCTACTTGTTTTCAGATGGATATACTTGATGACTATTCAAAGCACTAAACAAAGCCACTGCTTAATTTGTATACTCTAGATAATAAGCTCTTGCAAGCCATATGTGGACAAAAAGGAAATATTTCCTGTTTCTATCCTGTCATGGATTGAATTGTGTTCCCCCAAAAATCTATGTAGCAATTTAGCTAGGCCACGATTCCTGGTATTGTGTGATGCCTTCATGTTGTAAATCCTGCCTCTACGATGATAAAGAGGGTGGATGGATAGCAGTTGTGTTCGTGTGGCAGGACTCAATGTGTAAGACTCTTTTGTACCTTAGACAGTCTCTTGAGATATAAAGGAAAGAAGATAGCAGAGAGGTTTGGAGACCTTATACAACCAAGAAGCTGTACCAGAAACTGAGTGCATCCTTCGGAAAGGACCAGGGTCCCTGTAACTCAGAAACTTCCAATTCAGGTGAAGATTGAGGACAAGGACATTCCCCCAGTGCCAGCAGGGAAAGCCTTTCCATGTAGCTGACACCAGGCCTGCGAGAAAATAATATTTCTCTTTTTAAAGCCAACCACTTGTAGTATTTTTGTTAGAGCAGTACCAGATGACTAAAACATGTCCCTAACAAGTATTATATTGTAATAAGTCTATATTTTAATCTTTTTCATGTCTTTCTATGTTACATTTTGGGAACTAGAAATCAATAGTGATTAAAGATTTTTGCTTAAAACTTACTTTTGACATTTAAGTTAGCTAGAAAGAACACTGTATTTATGATGCTATTAGGTTTTTATTATAATTATATCTGAACCATAAAACTTCTACAGCCTTGTAAAAATGTGTATGGAACTTGCTTTTACACTAGAATTTAAAAAATATATCTCTTGGCAGCCAAATATTTATAAATAAAATTTTCTGATTTTTTTTCTAGCTATTTGCTATAATTAAACTTGAGAGAGATTATTGGCCTTCAGAAGTATAAATCCTGTAAAGAACAAAAATCAGATTAAAATGTAAAGAAGCATAACTAGTTTAATTTTTAAAAAATTCGAAGTTACTGTTTACTAACTTTAAACATCTGAAAGCAAATGTTATTAATCAATTTTTCAGTTAATAAATTGTCTTTTAATTAACATCAGTTTTATTAAGGAACTGAATCAAAGTTTTCTCTGAACCGAGCCCTGGTTGCACAGTTCTGGACTGGAACCTGAACTGGAACCATCAATGTAAGTGAATGAACTCTTTTGTAAATATAATTTCTGCCCACAGGTCTTAACAGACATAAGAAATATATGGTAACTTTTTAAAAAACATGCACATTTCTATGACTCTGGGTATTTAATGATCAGCTTCTATAAAGCAATTGTTGGGGGTAGCACAGGAGCCTGTAGAAAAGAGAGAAATGTGCTGGTCACCAAAGGTTAGCCACTGAGGTTGGGCTGCAAAGCTTGTTCAGGAGAAAACTGAGGGATTCTAAAACACCATGTATGGAAATGTTCAACTTAGCTTAATAGCCCGTGGCTGTTTGCTTTCTTTCATTTTTGATATTGCAGTTTCACAGAAATTTACAAGAAAAGATTTTCATAGCTTCCATGTTTCTATCTGTCTTGGAAATAGAGTGTACATTCTTGTACCCTTTTTATAATTTCCTTACCGCTCTCTCTACACACACTCTGTGCTCACACCGGTTCCTTTATATGTAGAGAATCCTAATCTCTACATGTAGTTGCAACGTGTTCAAAGTCACACTCTGCCCCATTCTGAGATATTTGCTATAGAGTCATGTGAAACTGGAATTACACAGCTAAAGAAATTCCTAAAATTAGAGAGTACTTTCAATAGCAGAAGGAAGTACAGCTACGATTTCTGTATAAATTATATTTAATGTATTTACCAATAACAGGGTATATACAAGTTCATTTAAATTAAAAATCTAACTTTTTAACCACACACAGAAATCAATGTCATTCCCCTTTCCCTGCCAAAACCATTGATTTATTTTAGTATATTGGTAAAAACAACAACAACAACAAAAACTCCAAACCCTTGCTGTTAGGTTGATTCCAACTCATAGGGACCCTACAGAACAGAATAGAACTACCCTGTAGGGTTTCCAGGGAGCAGTTACTAGATCTGAACTTCTGACCTTTCGGTTAGCAGCTGACCTCTTAACCATTGCACCACCATGGCTCTTGTTGCTGTCATTGTATGTATATTATCACTGGTATATATAATTGAATTGGCTTTTTTCCCCTCCGTTAACACTATAACCAAACCATTACTGTTGAGTCTACCCTAACTCATAAAGACCCTATCATGACCCTATAGGACAGAGTAGAACTGTCCCATAGGGTTTCCAAGACTGTAATTGTGTGTGTGTGCATGCGTGTGTGCACACGTGTGCTTTAGATGAAAGTTTACAGATCAAGTTAATTTCTCATTAAGAAATTTATACCCATATTGTTATGTAACATTTGTTTCATTCTCTGCAGTGTGGTAACACACTCCACCTTTCTACCCCAGGTTCCCTGTGTCCATTCTTCTAATTCCTGTCCCTTCCTACCTTCTTGTACTGCTTTTGAATAAAACTTGTCCATTTGATCTTGTATATTTGATTGAGCTAAGAAGTATGTTCCTCAAGTATGATTTTTTGTTTTATAGGCCCTGTCTAATCTTTGTCTGAAAATTGAGCTACAGGAATAATTTCAGTTTCAGGTTAGCAGAGTGTCCAGGGGCTATAGTTTTGAGGGTTCCTCTAATCTCTAGCAGACAGGATCATAAGATACTTGTATTACTGTTTCTTGCATTTTGAGGAAGCATCATACTGTTTTCCGTAGTGGTTGTACCATTTTACAATCCCACTACCAGTGTATAACCGTTCAATTCCCACCACTGCCTCTCCTGCATTGGCTGTTTTCTGTTTTTTGTTTTGCTATTTTTGAAGAGGTGAGATGGTAACTTATTGTAGTTTGTATTTTTTAAATCCCTTTCACCATTCAGCATTTATTAAGGTCGTTGTAAGGGGTAGACACTGGGCTAGGCACTGTAGAAGCAGATAAATAAGATATTATTCACATTGCTCAACATTTCAGCAGCAGAAACAAACAAAATATCTAACATTCCTAAAATAACGTAGCAAATATAGTGCTAGAATTATTCATGGAGTTGTAACGGAATAGTAGATTTGGAAGTTGTCAGCGCAGAAGTAGTACTGAATGTTTAAAAGTAGCTGAACTCAGAAAGAGTATAGAGTTAGAATAACATCAGGCCTGGAATAGGGCCTAAAGAACATGAATCTTTAAAGAAATCAGAGCTGGTAAATGGGGAGCCTCTGAAGTGCTATTTAAACAAAAGCAGTGTAATGCCATGGAGGCACTGGAGTCTAGTTTGTAAAACTAGGAATGAAGTGATGATAAACAACAGAAGGATATGAATTAAAACAGCAGCGAGGTACTAATGTTTCATCTAAAGTCAAGTCTTCTTGGGATGTTTGGCTTTTTGTGTTTGTTTATTTTTTTTAAATAATATTTCATTCTGATGAGACTCTGATCAGACAGGATACTGTCTTGTGGGAGGATAATTTAGGGCACTCTTTTCAGCAAATTGCAGAGTCTTAGGTTGGGTTCTCTAGAGAAGTTAAACCAGTAACATGTATAATATGTTTAGAAAACGATTTGTACAAAGGAAATAGCTAATGCAGTTGTAGAAGCTGAAATGCCCAAGTACTGGATTGGAACAGAAGCCTCATGCAGCAGTGGGAGCTGGTGAACCCAAGGTCAGCAGGTCAGAGATCATAGTTTCAGCTCACAGGCTGTGAAAATTGGTGGATCCCAAGACCTCAATGCGACTGCAAGGTTTCTGCTGATTCACACAGCTGCAGGGACTGGTAAACTCAGGATCATCAGGTCTGGGAACCGGAGTCTTGCTTGCAAGCTGTGAAGGTCAATAAATCCCAAACACTGGTAGTTAAAGTTCCAAGAACCAGACATAAAAAGACAAGAGAGCAGGAGCTATTGGCAGCTTAACTAGACAGGAAGTAGGTGGTAGAAGGTGGAGAGATAAGGGCTGAGGGTGGGTGATGAGCCACTACAATCCACACTCCTGCCACTTTATACAGCTGCCAAAACATTGAGAACTATGGTCCAAACAAGTTGACACACAGTCTAACCACCACAGTCCAACCCTTGTCAACTTGGCATCTGAACACATCTCCACATACCACCCATAATCTCTGAATAAACACAATTACAAAGTCATACTTATATCTAACATTCTATATTCAACACATGTACAACTGGAAATGCATTAGCCCCATTTATTCTTGTATTTTATAACAAAAATATCTGATACACACATACAAAGCAGAAATACTCAGCACTTACAGTCCTCATTTCTGCAACTGGTCATATTCCTGACATTGCTCAATGGGCTCGTGAACAAAGAGATCATGGTGACAGAGATGGGGTTATGCATGAGCCCAGCAACATGAACTTCCACTTACAAAGGCTGACGTGGCTACAGCTACTGCTGAGTGCCCAATCTGCCAGCAGCAGAGACCAACACTGAGTCCTCAGTATGGTGCTATTCCTCAAGATGATCAGCCAGCAACCTGGTGGCAGGCTGATTACACTGGAGCACTTCCATCATAGCAAGGGCAGCCTTTTGTCTTTACTGGAATACTGACTCTGGATATGGATTTGCTTCCCCTGCATGCCATGCTCATGCTAAAACCACCTTCTGTGGACTTACAGAATACTTTATCCACCATCATGATATTCCACATAGCATTGCCTCTGTTCAAGATACTCACTTCACAGCAAATGCGGTGCAGCAGTGTGCCCATTCTGATAGAATTCACTGGTCTTACCATGTTTCCCATCGTCTTGAAATAGCTGGCTTGACAGAATGATGGAATGGCCTCCTAAAGACACAATTATGCCTCCAGCTAAGTGGCAGTACCTTGCAAGGCTGGGGACATGTTCAGGAGGCTGTATATACTCTAAACGAAAACCAGCATCCACTATGTGGTGCTGTCTCTCCCATAGCAAGGATTCATGGTTCCTAGAATCAAGGGGTGGAAATTGGAGTGGCACCACCCCGTTACCCCTAGTGACCCATTTGCAAGATTTTTGCTGCTTGTACTCATGGCCCTAGGCTCTGCAGCTCTAAATGTCTTAGTTCCAAAGGGAGGAACGAGTTGAGGGAACTTTGTCCCTGAAACTCAACGAGGTCATTGAGAGGACTCTGTCTCTCAAATTCAGGATTTACAAGTTTTTCAAAATAGCCGAAGAGAGAGGAATTCAGTGTTTTAAGTGGACACTTTTCTTCTTGGCTGAAGAAAATAAGATAATGCTCAGCTTGTGACTCTGCTTAACAAAAGTTGGCATTTTGATTACAATGTTTAGAGTAAGGGAGCCAACATGTATAGTCTCTACATTGGATTTTGCACTCATTTTCCCAAAGAAATCCTTTTTTGTTTGAGATGGTAGTTTACATAACATGAAGGCTTTGGTTCCAAATCTGATCACAGAGAGACAATGAGGAGGCTGACCAGTTGATGGTTTTCAGAGTGAGCTAGAAAGCTGACTACAGTGTGCTTTAGCAGCCTTTAGTAAGTGCTTCTTAAGATGTCAGAGGTTTCCTAGGAAAACACTTGGCCTCGTGTCTTCATGTTGTCATTGTACCAAAAGACACTGAGGGCCATGGCATAGAATCACATAGAATTACACCATAACCAAGGTCAAGGTGGGGTAAGGATTCTGAGAGTCTTTTACTAGTTAAACAAGACCAGGTACCACAGTAGTTAAAGTGCTCTGCTGTTAACTGAAAGGTTGGCAGTTGAAATGCACCAGCTGTTCTTAGAAAGATGCAGATGTCTGCTCCAGTAAAGGTTATAGGCTTGGAAACCCTGTGGAACAGTTCTGCTCTGTCCTATATGGTCCTGTGAATTGGAATCAACTTCGTGGCAGGGGGGTTAGTATCTAAAGTATATATTATATATATCTCTTAGCTCTTTCCACATTTACAGTGAAACTTTATCATTCATGTTAAAAAAAAAAAAGTAAAAGTTAATTGAATCAGAGGAAGTCAGCCACTGTGCCCAGCTTTTCCAATTCATAAAAAATACAGTCAAAATCTTAGCACATCAGTGAGTTGTAAATTGGTCTCTAAAACCAGTTCTTATAAGGTAGGTGTTTTAGCCTGCTCCTTCGAGGCAGAATTAAATATCTCTACTTTTTGTTAGGGAAAATGTGTATAAGAGAAAATGAGGAGCAAATTGGGAAACGTTAAATGAGAGGACAGGTTAAGGTACAAGTCTGCCCCTAGAGAGGGAGACAGGAAAGCTAGTTGGGTGGGTGTCCTAGAGAGCTGTGTAGTCTCAGGAAGGTTCAGCAAGAGGAGGTCAGCTGCCAGAGAAGAGCCCTGTTTACTAGGAATGGGGCTTCTTAGTATCCATGCAGCACTCACCACTAACCAGAAATAGCCCATGGGAAGTTGGGCTTTTGGCCAATTATTGTTATCGGCCATCAAGTTGGTTACTACTCATAATAGCCCTATGTACAATGGAAGGAAACAGTTCAGTCCTACACCACCTTCGCAGTTGACAATATGTTTGAATTCATTGGCCAGTTAGGCCTAAGGCTGGAGGTCTGTGAGGCAGGGCTGATAGCCTTCCTAGTAGTGATTTAGGAAGGAATGCCAGTACCAAGAGAAGTCAGGAGGCATGTGGTCTTCTCTTGGACCTGAAATCGGGAGGCCTAAATTTGAATTCAGACCTCTCTCCGAGCTGTAAAATACTAGGCATACCATACAATTTCATTGAATTTAGCCTCATTGGTGTCCATGCCCTGTCTCTTATCTCTTTCACAGCCGTCTCATCTACTCCTTCTCTCCATCCCACTGTTTCACAGCAGACGTTCACCAGCACCTGCAACAGCATCCTAACTGAACTTGCTTCTCCTACCCGATCCTTCCACAGTTAAGGGCTCCTCTCCAGAGTGATTCTTCTAAAACCTGTTCGTTTTGTTGCTTAATGAAACTTCTAGATTCTTGTTACTGGCCCCCAAAAGCCAATCTCTGAGACAGGTAATTGGGTGAGTGATCAAAGCCTTCTTTATTATTTTTGTTAACCATATTTGCTGCAAAACATGGGAGCAGAGTGCATGTCCAATCTCCAGGTCTGTCCAAATTGGCCAAGCAAACTGGGGATTATAAAGGGGAAGCTACATGCTGCCCCAGCACAGGGTGGGGGGTGGGGGGTAGTCCAGAGAACAATAGGAGCAGCTGGGAGGGGCCCTTGTCCAAGAACAGACCTCAAGGGTTGGAGCAGGCCTCAGAAGTCATATATACACATCAAAATCTGGGGTCTGGACTCTGTGGCTGTCTCTTGGGGCAATCTCAGCCTGAGTCTGCCTAGCAGGCACCTCCATCTCAGAGGCTTCCACCTGTTTGCTCCATTTGTTTGATGTGCCTAAAAAAGCTGTAAAACCTCTATCTCAGTGGCTCCTGTCAATTAATGCGTGACTTTCTGGGCCAAAGCCTAGATGAAGGAAATCAGAAAGTTTAAGAAAGGAGAAAAACAAGAGGGAAAAAGTCAGTTCTATAAAAAGAATTCTGGCTCTCCATTTTAATTTTCCTTTTTAAAATCACAGTGTTGAAGGCTTCCCCCCATTTCAATTTCACTCTCTTTCCTATAAATCCATCAGTCCCCATTGCTTACAGGGATAACTATAACCCCTCAGCATGTAAAGCTTTAACAGGCGTGTGAAATCTTGATAGAAAGAAGCATGTTGAGTGTTATGTATTGAATTGTATCCTCCCAAAAATGTATCTACCAGTTTGGCTGAGACATGACTCTGGATATTGTGTGATTTTACTGTAACTTATAAACCCTGCCTCTATGATGTTAATGAGGAACTATAGGGAGTGGTTGTCTTAGAGAGTCAGAACTGTATCTAAGAGACTGTATTGTCTCTTCAAGGAAACTCCTGATATACAAAAGAAGCAATCAGACACAGGGACTCTCAAACCACCAAGAAAGCAGCATATGCGACAGAGTGTTTCTTTTGGAATCAGGGTCCCTGCACATGAGAAGGTCCTCAACCAGGGAAAGACTGAAGCCAGAGACCTTCCTCCAGAGCTGATCCCCTAAATGTGGACTTTCAACCTACTTTTCTGGGAGGAAATACATTTCTCTTTGTTAATGCCATCCACTTGAGGAATTCCTGTTATGGCAGCACTAGATGACTAAGACATCCAGTAGCAGCAAACAAACAAAAAAAGAATTTTGCTGAAGATCAAAAAGAATAGTTTATATTAGCAGCAAATGAAAATTTAGATAAGAATAGTTTAAACAAAAATAGTTTTAACAAAATAGTCTCTATGAGCAGCAGACAAAAAAAAAAGACTTGCTGAAGATAAAATCAAAAAGAATAGTTTATATGAGCTCCATAAACTAGATCAGCAACTTCTCTTTCATCAGGCAGAGTGATTGTGTACGTTACTTGTGTATATACTGTAAGGGGGTTCATTCAATACTCATCCAATTCACTTTCCCCCTCTTTTCACTTAATCAAACTGGAAAGCAAAAATTCTCATATTCCTAGGCTTCTTAAGTACAAGATATGACCAAGTAACATCAATAAGGCCAATGGAATTTAGGCTGGAACTTTTGTGGAGAGCATCCTTCTTGAGTAAAAGGCAAAACTTCTATATGAGTTTTGCTCCTCTCCTTCTTTTACCCCAGAATTCACATAGTGATTCCTGGAGAAGTGGCAGCCCTTTTGTGCCTTGGCATAAGGTCAGAGACCACATATTAAGAACAGAGCAACACGATAGAAGGAACCAGGTTCCGAGAAGACAAGCCTCATTTGATCATCACTTGACCCATTATCACCTGCAGCCTCACCTCATCACCAGTCATTCGTCTCAGCTGCAATCTAAGTACAAGCAGGTATTGACCAAACATTCAAATTTCCCATGTCATAATTCCTCAATTCTCTCTTTAAACATTATTAACTGTGCATGTGGAAACATTATTACTGCTTGTGCTAATTTTAAAGGAGTTCATCAGCATTGTGCGGTGGGCTGTTCACATAACAAGAGTCAGGAGGACTGAGTTTCCTTCTGGCATTGCCTTTAACTGAGGCTATAGATTTTAACCCATTGGAGTGTTTTCCTCATCTGTAAAATGAGAGTATTGACTGTAATTTGATTTTTATTTATTCATTTTTACTTGGGCTTTAGATAAAGTTTTAAATAACAAACTAGCTTCTCATTAGACATCTAGTACTCATATTGTTTTGTGACATTGGTTAAGAACCCCGTTACATGTCAGCACTCTCATATTCAGGTTCCCTATAATCAGCTTTCCTTTCCAGTCCTGCATTTTTGCCTTTGCCCTTAGACTTGTGTACTCCTTCTATCTTGTGTTGGTTTATTTTTTTATGAGGATGTCTAATCTTTTGCTGAAGGTGAACCTCAGGAGTAACTTTATGACTGAGGTAAAAAGGTATCCAGGGGCCATTCCTCTGGGCTTCTCCACTCTCTGTCAAGACAGTAAGTCTGATCATTTTTGTGAGTTAGAATTTTATTCTCCATTTCTCTCCAGCTCTGTTGTGATTCTTGTCGGAGGAGTCTGTGGTGGTAGCTATGTGACATCTAATTGTACTGGGCTGCCAAGTGGAGGGTGTGGTAGTTTTGATCCATCAGTACTTTGGACAAATCTTTCCCTTGTATCTTTCGGTTTCTTCCTTCTTCCTTGCTGCCAACAGAATGAGACTGGCAGAGTAACATAGGTGGGTGCTCACAAGATTTTGAGGCCCCAGATGCTACTTACCAAAGTAGAACATAAAACATTTTCTTTATAAACTATGTTATACTGACTAAGCTAGATGTTCCCTGAAACCATAGTCTCCACAGCCCTTAGTCTGGTAATTGGATTCCTCGGGAGTTTGGGCATCTTTATTGAGCTTCTGTGACCTTGCCTTGCACAATTTGTGCTGGCTTCTGCAGTGTTCTGCACTGTCTTACAACTTTCACCAAAGTTACCACTTATCTATAGTCTAGTTGGGTTTTTTCCATCCCCTCTGCTTCCCTCTGTCCCAATCATCAAAGATTGGTTCTTTTTGTATATGAACCTTGCATGAGTTTTTAAATAGTAATCTCATACAATGTTTGTGACATAGGAAGAATTTTTAACTTGCCCTTTCTGAAAAGAAATTAAATGTCATGTAACCAGACTAAAAGTTTCTCTCATTAATTCTCATGGTTTCAGGGGAGGTCCCTTAGTAATGCGAACATTTGCACTGGACTGCTAACCAAGGGCTGGCAGTTTAAATACACCCAGTGGTTCCAGTAATTTAGTTCTGAAATGTTGCAGCCAAGGAAACCCAAAAGAGCTCAGTTCTACTGTGTAACACATGGAATTACGACAAGTAAAACTGATTTGACAGCAGTGGCTTTGGGGTTTTTTGTTTTGTTTTGGGGGGCTCAAAAAGGGAAGCATTTGGGAATTACCTATGAGATATTTCAATGCTTAAAGGGCATGCCAGATTCTGGGAAGAGAGTGAATAGGCAGAACTATGTGTAGTTTGGAGAGTCCCACAGAAGAATTTGGTGTGGTCCATCATGTCTCCCTCTCCCCGCTTCCCCTCAGTTGAAAAACACTGACTTATTAAACAGGAAAAACTACTAAATACACTTCAGGTTACAGAGATTCCAGTATAGAGATGTTTTATTTTTCTTGGAATATAAAGGTAAACAAAAGTGTCTTAGTAAGCTTAGTGCTGCTTTAACAGAAATACAAGTGAATGGCTTTAAAAAGATAAATTTTATTTTGTCACAGTCCAGTCGGCCAAAAGTCCAAATTCAGGATGTCAGCTCCAGGGAAAGGTTTCCTCTACTGGCACTTGAAGAAGGTCTTTCTTTGTCTTCCATCCTCCTCTGCATTGGAAGCTTCTGAGGCTCAGGGGCACTGCTTCTTGGTATGAGGTCCCCATATATCTCTGCTAGCTTCTTTCCTTTATCTCTCATGAGACTGTCTCAAGGCACAAAACAATCTTACACACTGAGTCTTCCCACACCAGCACAACTGCTGCCTGCTCAGCCTCATTAACATCACAGAGGCAGGATTTACAATGTGAAGGAACAGCACACAATACCAGGAATCGTGACCTAGCTAAATTGCTATACAGATTATTAGCCAAGCCAGCCAAGTGCCGTTGAGTAGGTGAACATAATTTAATCCATGACAATGAGTAACATTAATTTGGTAAAAGAAGGCTAAATGAGATACAACTTTCTGGGATTTAACCTAACACACTGGTGACACATTAGTGTAGCTAGGTGTCACTCACCCAGTAGGGCAATTGGCAAAGTGTCTAGGAAAATGTGGTTATTTTAACAGTTAGATTTTGCAGAAGGTTGACAAGTACGTTAGTAAACTCTTTGGAACAAGGCACTTCATCAAGATATTCACGACATGACATCTAGATTCCCACAGAGCAAGTGATCCAAAAAAGACAGTGCAAGATAGAAGTCGTAGTATTAATAACCTCATCTCAGAAGTACCATACCATCACCTGTGGCTTTTGTGTTGGTCTGGTACCTTGTGGGAGGAGACTAGGCAGCATATGAATACCAGAAAGTGAGATCATTTGAGACCATCTTGTACACTGGTTACCACTGTCTGACCTTCAGCCTCAAACTTATGACCGAATTCCTCAGGTTCTTGTCCTATCCTATTAACCTCAAAAAAACCCATTGCCATTGAGTTGAGTCTGACTCATAATGACCCTAGAGATCAGGGTAGAAATGCGTCACAGAGTTTCCATGGAGTGCCTGGTAGATTTGAACTGCCAACCTTTTGGTTAGCAGATATAGCACTTAACCCACTACATCATCAGGTTTTCCCTATCCTATTAGCCAGTTTAAACGAGGAGGAAACGGAAACAGAAAGTGACAATTTATTCTCTGTGCAAAGAAGGAGCAAAGTGGGACCTAGTAGCTTAAAGACCTTGAGTTCCCCACTGCTAAAGGGATCAGGGAACTTTGATGCCCTTGAGTCCCCAAGGGGCAGGAATTGACAGCTGAACTCCTATACCACAAGCCCTCCCATACTCAAAGCTGGAGATCCAGTTGCTGAGTTACGCTGAGCCATTCTTCTTAGGAAGTCTACCTTGTCGGACTTCTTGCATTGCAAAGGGGTTTGGGTGGAACACTGATGATATTTTCAGTGTTAGAGAATATCCTCCCATCTAGTGATGAAAACTGGTGACATAGTGGTTAAGAACTATGGATTTTAACCAAAAAGTCAGCAGTTTGAAACTGCTTCCTGAAAACTCTGTAGGAGACAGTTCTACTCTGCCCTATAGGGTCCCTGTGAGTCAAAATTGACTCAAAAGCAACGAGTTCTGGTGATGCTCAGGTCTTGGGTCAGGTAAGCACATTATTCTCCAGATCTTCATGTACATGGAGATCCTGGTCTGCACATGCACAAAGATCTGGCACCAAACATAAACCACAGATAGAGGCTATGGCTTGTCAGGGCAGAGGGCTCAAGCAAACTGCAGCCACAGTTTGCAAGAATGGCAAAGGAAGCACTGGGGAAGCCACTGTGGAATGGGCTGTCACATGGATTCATATTCCTCCCATGTGCAAAATACTCCAACCAGATCCTAAAGCCTCCAAAATCCCATCCCACTGCAGTAGTAGCTCAAAATTCAGAATCTTGTCACTATGTCATGTTCATATTCAGATGAAGCTTCTCAGGGATGATTTCTTAAATACAATTCTTCAAGTATAATTTTTCTTAATCTGTGGCCTGTAAACTAAAGACAAAAGTTGTTTATGCACATATACCCAATTTAAAATGATGAGACAGTTAGAGATTAACTGCCATAGATACTCCTATTCAAACAGGGAGCACTACAAAGACACACAGGAGTCATTGGTGAGAGTCAGTCCTGAAATTCACCTAGGAAAGTAATTAGAAGTCTCTTAATTAGAACTCAATCTTTCTTCTGTCCAGGACTTAGTCTTCTTAGCCCTTGGCCCCACTGAGTCATTACTTCTTTTTTATAAAATGTGCCAAATGTTGACCAGTTAGGGTCTATGCCCTGGAGCAATCTAGCCAATGAAACATACTCTAAGTCAGAAAGGGTAAATGTTTATTAGGAGGTATATAATACCAACAGAGACTTGACTTCAACTCAAACCATTCTCCATGGAGTCCCAAAAGAGACGGCACTTGGCTTGGCTATATACTATTTTGTCAAGGGTTACTTCACATTTTAAAGCATATAGCCCACAAATAATTGTATATTTCACAAAGCAACAACAAGAAACTCTTTATTAAACTACAGAAATATATACCAAACACCTGTTTGAAGCAAGCAAAGACAAAACTTATTTAAAAATAACTGACCTGGCAAGTCCATTCTGACAGAGATAAGGAACAAGAAAGAAACTTGTAGGTAAAAAAATGCCAGGCAACCTTCCTGGCTGCTGTCTTACAGGCTGAAGGCCATTTCCCAAGAGAGGAAGGAAGAGGAGGGAGACCAATATGGAAGCAGCTGAAAAGGCTCCACATCCCTTTGGAAAGAGGCTAGTGTAGCTGATGCAACAAAAAACCCCTACAGATTGTTTGGAGTATCATTATGGCATTAGTTATGTCAGGCTCTTAATTATCCATTTTTAGTAGCAGAAAACATGTTGTGAAGTATTAGTGCCACACAAGTATTTTACAGTTAAATAATTTTATGCTTCTACAATGTCGCTTTCAGCTAGTGGTGTTTCTATTGATACATTTTTCTTTAAAATGGGTAAATTTCCTGTGAATCTTTTGGGAGTCTTCAGCTTTATGTAAAATCTACACCCGTGTATCCCTCTAAGATAAATACTTCTTTATCTTGAACATCTACTTAGGGAAAACTCACTTGAGCCTCTAAAAGTCTGACTGTTTGATTTGGAGGTTCTGGGAGGCACATGCAGGTATCTTTTGAGTGCCTTTACGTAACTGAACAGTACTTTGGAGTACTACTTGATCTTTCTGAGATCTTAAATTATTTTATCTTCAGCTTCATCCTTAGACCTTGTTTTCCTCAAGTAACTTGGATTCAATCTTTGCTTGGAAAGTGTTTATTAATTTTAGCATCACATGCTACTTCTCTGAAGAAGCTTATAATCTTTAAAATTAGGAAACTCGAGCTCTGTTATATTTAACAGTCCTTTCTTTAGTTTGTCTCTCTCCTCTCACATTTCACTATAAGCAGGCAGCAGTTTGAACAGTCTGGTTGGAAGTAATGGCTGCTACCCCTCACTTGTCCATCAGTTTGTTGCACTGTTGGGGCTTTCATGTTTCTGTGAAATTGGAAGCTATGCCACTGGTATTCAGACAACAGCAGGGTCACCCATGGTGGACAGGTTTCAGCTGAGTTTCCAGACTCGACAGAGTAAGAAGGACCCAGCAGTCCACTTCTGAAAAGAATTAGCCAGTGAGAACCTAATGAATAACAGCGGAATATTGTCAGATACAATGCCAGAAAATGAGCCCTCAGGTTGGAAGACACTCAAAAGATGACTGGGGAAGAGCTGTTCCCTCAAAACAGAGTTGATCTATTTAACAACATGACTGAATCAAGCTTTTGGGGCCCTCATTTGCTGATGTGCCATTAATCAAAATGAGAAGAAACAGCTGCCAAGATCCACTAATATCATTTAGAGAGTTTATGGTATATTTATACAGACATGTTGTGTTTACAAGATAGGAATAAATTTGATTTAATTTGCTCAAAGAAAAGCCCCTGTGATTTGAGCCATTGACTCTTCCTCATTCTAATTTATTATTGTTGTCAGATAAATTGCCCTGGGGAGTTTTCTTGGCTGTAAAATTTATGGAAGCAGATTGCCTGGCCTTTCTCATATGGAGCCATTGGGTGGGTTCAAAACCACCAAACATTTTGTTAGTAGCCAAAGACCTAACTGTTTATGATGCCACCAAGGCCCCTTCTATTCAAATATACTTGCCACTAAAAGCAAGTGAAATGGAGGATTGAAAAAGATTAAATTGGTTGACTTTTCAACACATAATTGCTTTTAAAAATTACAGCTGGGTAACCCTAATGATATGCAAGTCAAACAAATGAACCTCCAAAATTAGGAAAGCCCCAGGAGAAATTCAGGGGACACAGAACTGGCACATAGTGTTTTCAGTTTTACTGGTGAGTTTAGGAGAATCTCACTCTCTCTTTTCGTCTGCTAATTCTTGTTGGTCATCATGTGTGGAAATTCTTAATTCTATCACCTTTCACTTTGCTTCTTTTTAGTTACAAGTTTCTTTCTTAGTACATGTTGTATATTTTTTAATAGCATACAATTGAGAAAGCAAGAACTATATTTATAAGGTATAGAGCATGAGAACATTCTCCTTTGTTTTATACTATGTCTGAATACTGCATGACAGCCAATTGTAACACATGAGAACAGAGAATAAAAGGGAGAAGGTGGAAGTGAGGAGCTCCTCTGCATAGTAACTTGTTGCACACTAGGAGGCTGGAGAATGTTATAAATAAAGGGATTGACAGGTTCTAGTAACATAGCAGAGAGGAAGAGCCAAGATAATGGGGTAGTTAAGATGCTTCCTATGATCCAAAAGAACAAATGAACCGATTATATACAATATTCTAGGAGGCCTATACATAAAAGGGAAAGTTGAGAAATCAGACTGAGGGACATGGAAATGAGAGTAGGTCCAGAAGTACTTAAGACTGGTCAGACATGGCCCAGCAGAAATCAGCATCCCACAGGAAGATCAGCAGCAGCAAGTGCGGGCTGGGGCTGGGGGCTGCAGTGTTCAGAAAGCATCTACATCACTGGGAGTGACTGAGTGATGGACAGCCTACTCCCGCCTCCACAATCAGTGAAAAAGGTCAGTTGATCATTAAAAGCTAAGTAGCTTGTGTCTAATCTGTGCAGATCTAAAACTTTCCTTTGGGATACATTTATCTCTCTTTTATAAGTACTTCCCTCTCCTCTGCAAGGAGCTGGCCCCATACACTGACATATATTCTGTGCTGGAAATAGGATCCCTTATGTATGCCCTAAGCCATTCTCCTAGACACAGAGAGGGAACAATTTAACAAATGGGGGGATGGGAGGCAAAGAAAAGGAAAAAATAATCTGCTGACTCCCCTGAGATGGGAATTTAGGACAGAATCAGTTCTTTGGCCTCAGTGCAGGCAACAGTGGTCCACAACCTTGAATGCCTCTTACCTGTGCATTCACCATCTAGGACTCATAATCCAAATACAAAATCCATCTACCTATACACCTTAAGGAACAGTAACATGCTTACAAACATTCACTGACACCTGTCAGCCCCTGACTTTCTCAACACATATAGCCAGAAAACTGCGCCTGCGACAAACACCTTCACAGGTCTAGGATTGTAGAGGAGACCCTGCACCACAAACTTGGTGACTGACTACCTGGACACCTGAGCTGAATACTACATGAAAATGAAATGGATTCCTGGGCTGTCATGCTTAGTTATACCTCTAACAACATAGTGACAGGAGTTAGAGTTTCAAAGGTGCCAATAATCAAACTAGCTCACATAACTAGCTTATTTGGACATCTGAAAATAAAACAAGAAGCTAGAACACAGTCAGTAAACATAAAATAAACGTAACTTACTGATTTCTCAGAGACAACAGTTAATATTCAACCACGTAAAGAGGCAGACCATGATGGCTTCACAAAGCTCCCAGAATGAATAAGTAAGCAATTTTCCAGATAAAGAGAACATCCTGGAATTATCAGAGGTAGAATACAAAAGATTAATATTTAGAACAATTGAGAGATCAGGAAGGCAATCACGCAAAACACAGCAGACCATAATGACAAATTGAACAGGCTGTAAGACAGTATAAACAGAGACAGCAAGCAGAAATTCAGCAGATTAATAAAAGTAGACAATTCAATAGAAAGTCAAAGGAACAGAACTGAGGCAACAGAAGTCAGAATTAGTGACAATGAAGATAAAACACTGGCATCAACATAATCAAGGGAAAATCAAATAAAAGAACTTAGAAAATGAAGAAACATAAAGAATTATGTGGGATTCTATCAAGCAGAGTAATCTGTGAATGATGACTGCAATACCAGAATGGGGGATAATGGAAAATACAGGGAGACTTGATGAAGGTTTGTTGACAGAAAACTTCCTTGATAGCATGAAAGATGAGAAAATATCTATTCAAGATGCTCATTGAACTTCATACACAGCAAATCCAAAAAGAAAGACACCAAGGCAGATTATAATCAAACTTGCCAAAACTAAAGGTAAGGGGACAATTTTAAAAGTGGCTAGGGATAAACAAAAAATAATCTACAAAGGAGAGTCAATAAGACTAAGCTCAGGCTACTCAGCAGAAAGCAACCTGGGAAGAAGGCAATTAGATAACACACATAAAGCCTTGAAGGAAAAAAAAAACATGCCAGCCAAGAATTATATATCCAGCAAAATTGTTTCTCAAATGGGATAGAGAAATTAGAACATTTTCAGATGAATAGAAATCTAGGAAATACGCCGAAATCAAACCAAATTTACAAGAAATACTAAAGGGAGTCCTTTGATTAGAAAATCAATAACATCACATAACAAGACTAGAATGCAAGACAGAGCAACCAAATATCAACCCAGATGGGGAAATCACGAAAATAAATAAAAGCTAAAACACTGAAAATAGAAACAGAAGATAGCATTATATAAAAGATGACAATATTATTTTTTTTTTTAAAAAAAGGGACATAAAAAAACTATGGGGATAGATCTTTCATATGGATAGCAAGTCAAGGCAGTACAAAAATAATATACTGTGTTAAATTTAGAAGAATAGGGATAAATATTAAAGTAGCCACTAGGGAAATTAAAAATCCTACACATCAAAATAAAACACAAGAAACACAAAATCTCAGGAAACACAAAACCAACAAAAGTAAAAAAAAGATGAAAACAAATAAAAACAACTCTGCATCAAAAATTAACAAGAAATTGTCAACAAGTGCAAATAAGGCAGCAAAACGACCGCACTAAATCAAATCCAGTGCCATCAAGTCTATTTTGACTCATAGCAACTATATAGGATAGAGCAAAACTGCCCTATAGAGTTTCCAAGGAGTGTCTGGCAGATTCGAACTATCAACTTTTAGGTTAGCAGTTGTAGCACTTAACCACTATGCCACCAGGGTTTCCACTAAACTTGTGTCTACCATGTAAGTAGATTAAACACACCAATATAGAGACAGAGAGTGGCAGAATGGATAAAAGTGGATCCATCTATATGCTGCCTACAAGAGACACACCTTAGAATTAAAGTCACCAGTCAGCCAAGTGCCACTGAGTCGGATCCAACTCATGGCGACCCTAGGGTCACCATGAGTCGGATTAAAGACACAAACAAACTAAAATTCAAAGGGTGGAAAAAATGCATAAAGCTAACAAAATTCAAAAAAGAGCAGAAGTGGAAATATTAATTTCTGATGAAACAGACTTTAAAGTAAAATCCACTAAGTTGGATAAGGAAAGGCACTCTATAATGATTAATGGGTCAGTACACCAAGAAGACATAACCATATTAAATATTTATGCATGCAATGATAGGGGAGTTAAATACATAAAACAAATCCTAAAGTCACTGAAAGAAACTCTGGTGTCATAGCAGTTCAAATCTGCCAGGCACTCCTTGGAAACTCTATGGAACAGTTCTACTCCGACCTCTAGAGTCACTATGAGTCGGCACCGACTGGACAGCAGTGTTTTTTTATTGTTTTTAAATCATTGAAAAGAGAAATGGACAACTCCAAATAATAGTAAGAGACTTCAACATTGGTGAAGATGTATCTGTTCATGTGACAGCCCTTATTTCTCTAGAATATATTCCTAGAAGTTGGGTTCTCGGATCAATACAGACAAACAATCTAAATTCAACAATCAACCAACTTGACCTCACACACATAGAACACTCCACCCAATGGCAGTCAAGTATACTTTCTTCTTTACTGCATATGGAACATTCTCCAGAATATACCACGTTAGGCCACAGAACAAGCCTTAACAAAGTACAAGGCATCAAAATATTACAAAGTATCTTTGAAGATTATAAAGCCATAAAAGTAGAAATCAGTAACAGAAGGAAGGGGAAAAAAAATCAAAAACATAGACAATGAATAAACAACATCTTGATAAAAAATTACTGGGTTGTACAATTAAACAATGGACAAAGAATATCAACAGGCACTTAAACGAAGAAGATATCCAGGCAGCTAACAGATACATTAGGAAATCTCATAGCCATTAGCCATTAGAGGAATCCAAATCAAAACTACAATGAGATACCCTTTCACCCTAACTAGGCTGGTATTAATCCAAAAAACACAAACTAATAAACATTGGAGAGGGTATGGAGAGGGTGGAAACTTTTCTACACCACTGGTGGGAATGTACAATGGTACAACTACTTTGGAAACTGATTTGGAGATTTCTTAAAAAGCTAGAAATAGAAATACCTTATGATCCAACAATGTCATTTCTAGGAATATATCCCAGAAAAATAAGCACTGTCACATGAACAGATACATGCACACCAGTGTTGACTGCAGCACTATCCACAATAGTAAAAAGATGGAATCAATCTAGGTGCCTGTTTCAGTCAGCTAGTGCCGCTTTACCAGAGATATCCTACATGGATAGTTTTAAAGAGAGAAATTTTATTTCATCACACTCCAACAGGCTAAAAGTCCAAATTCAGAGTGTCACCTCCAGGGGAAAGCTTTCTATTCTGGCAGTGGAGGAAGGTCTCTGTCATTGATCTTCCCATGGACTAGAAGCTTCTGAGGCACAAGGACCCCAGTCCTTTATAAAGCATGCGCTCAGCTTCCTGCACTGCTTCTTGGTGGTATGAGGTCCCAAATCTCTCTGCTAGCTTCTTTTCTTGATACTTAATACACTACCTCAAGATATAAAACAATCTTACACATTGAGTCCTGCCCTACCAACACAACTGCTGCCCATCCACCCTCATTAACATCATACAGTCAGGATTTACAACATGCAGGACATCATACTGTATCAGGAATCATAGCCTAGCTAAATTGGTACAGATGTGGGCAGAGCACAATTTAACCCAAGACAGTGCCCATCAACAGATGGATGGATAACCTATGTCATATTACACAATGGAATAGTATGCAATGATAAAGAACAATGATGATCTTAGAAAACATTTCATAACATGGAGTAATCTAGAAGACATGATGATGAGTAAAATTAGTCAGTGGCAAAAGGACTTAAGAAAAGGTTTAAGCACAAAAGAAAATAATCTTTGATGGTTACAAGGGTGGGGAGGGAGGGAGAGGAGAATTCATAGATTAGATATTAGATCGGCATCGGGTTAGGTGAATAGAGTGATAGCATACAGTAGAAGGGAGGTTCGCACAGCTGGACTACACCCCAAATTTAGAAGTTTTTCTAAATACAACCCAACATCTTGAAAGACACAGCAGCAGGAACAAGGGTCTGGGGACCATAGTTTCAGGGTACATCTAGGCTAACTGGTGTAACGAAGTTTTTCTAAAGAAAATGTTCTGCATCCCACTTTGGTGAGTGGAATCTGGGTTCTTCAATGCTAGCAAATGGCCAAATGAAGGACATCAAAGACATGAGGAAAATACGAGCCCAGGAGACAGAAGGGGCCATATAACAGGGAGACTACATCAGCATGAGACTAGAAGAACTAAATGGTGCTTAGCCACCACTAATGACTGCCCTGACAGGGAACACAACATAAAGTCCCTGATATAGCAGGAAAAAAAATGAGTGTGCAGAACTAAAAATCTGTTAAGAGATAAGGCTTGATGGTCTAGAGGGTCCCCCCAAGAACACGGCCCCAAGAATCTGTTAGTCCAGTGCTGAAACCAGTACCAAAGCCAACTCTTCAGACATAGACTGGACTGGACTCTAAGATAGAGACTGATGTTGGTGAAGAATGTGCTTTTTGGCTTAAATATACATCATGAGGCTGTCAGAGAAACTCTTGTTGAGAGGTGAGATGAGAGGGTGGAGGGAGACAGGAGTTGGCTGAATGGATACGGGAAGTACAGGGTGGAAAGATGTATGCTGTTACAGGGTAAGGGGAGAAATTAGAGTTGCATAGTGGTATGTGTGTATACAGGATTTTATATAGGAAATTGACTTGGACAGTAAACTTTCACTTAAAGCCCTATAAAATATTTTTAAAAAAAAGAAAGAAAGGAAAACTACTGAGTTATAGAAGAAATCAAGAACACAATAAAAACAAAAACAAAAACAAAAAACACAGAACCAAATGAGAACAAAACATATCATACCAGAACCTTTGGAACACAGCAAAAGCAGTGCTCAGAAGTCAGTTTATTTCAGTAAGTGCACACGTTCTTAAAAGAAGAAAGGGCTCAAATCAAAGCATTAACCCTACAACCTGAACAAGCAGAAAGCAAGCAGCAAAAGAAGCCCTGGGGCACAACAAGAAAGCAAATAATAAAAATTAGAGCAGAAATAAATGAATTAGAGAATAGAGCAAGGATCAAAAGAGTTAACAAGACCAAAAGCTGGTTCTCAGAGAGAGCACTAATATAAGCAAATCACTGGCCAAGCTGATAAAAGAAAAACAGGAGAAGATGGACATGACTTGACTAAGAACTGAGATGGATGATACTGCAAAAGACCCAAATGATACTAAAACAGTTATGCCAGAATACTATGAAAAACTGTACTCTAACAAATTTGAAAACCTAGAGGAAATGGACAAATCTCTACAAACACACTACCTACCTAAACTAAAACTAACAGAGGGAGAATAACTAAATAAACTCATCACAAAAGAAGAGACCGAGGAAGTAATTTCATAACTTCCAACGAAAAAAAACCCTGGCCCTGATGTCTTCTCTGGAGAATTCTACCAAACTTTTAGAGAAAAGTTAATACAATGTCATGGACTGAATTGTTTTCCTCAAAAACTCTATGGATCATTTTGTCTAGGACACGATTCCTGGTATTGTGTGACGTCCTGTACATTGTAAATCCTGCCTCTGTGATGTTAATGAGGGTGAATAAGTGGCAGTTGTGTCAGTAGGGCAGGACTCAACGTAAAAGATTGTTTTGTGCCTAGAGGCAATCTCTTGAGATATAAGGAAAGACACCAGTAGAGAGATTTGAAGACCTCATACCACCAAGAAGCTGTTCCAGAAGCTGAGCACCTCCTTTGGAAAGGACCAGGGTCCCTGCACCTCAGAAACTTTCAGTCCAGGAGAAGATTAATGACAAGGATCTTCCTCCAGATCCAGCAGAGAAAGCCTTCCCCTGGAGGTTACACCCTGAATTTGGACTTTTAGCCTACTGTACTGTTACAACTATGGTGGCTTAGTGTTTAAATGCTACATCTGCTAACCAAGAGGTTGGCACTTTGAACCTGCCAGGTGCTCCCTGGAAATTCTATGGAGCAGTTCTACTCTGTCCTATAGGATTGCTATGAGTTGGAATCGACTTCATAGCACTGGGTTTTGGTTTGGACTGTGACAAAATAAAATGTCTCTTTTTAAAGCCATCCTCTTGTGGTACTTCTGTTAAAGCAACACTGGAGGACTAAAACACACCACTATTATTAAAGATATTTCAGAGCATAGAAAGGGATGGAATACTACCAAATTCATTCTATGAAGCCGGGATAGCTCTGTTAACAAACCAGGCAAAGCCACCACAAAAAAGGAACATATAGACCAATATGTCTCATGAAGTCAGATACAAAAATTCTCAAGAAAACTCCAGCCAACAGAATTCAATAATATGTCCACAAAACAACTTACCAAGACCAAGCGGAATTACCAGGGATCCAAGCATGGATCAACATTAAAAAAAAAAAAAAAAGAAAAATCAATGCAAACACAGAAATAAAACAAAAGACAAGACACACTTGATTTTATCAATTGATGCAGAAAAGGCATTTGACAAAGTCCAACACCCATTCATGTGGAAAATTCTATGCAAATGGAAATAGAAGTAAAATTTCTCAATATAATAAAGGGCATTTATACAAAACAAGCAGCTAACATCATCCTAAATGAACAGAGTCTGAAAGCATTCCTCTTGAGAAGCTGAACCAGACAACGGTGCCCTTTGTCACCACACGGGCAAAGGATATGATCAGGCATTTTACCAAAGACGACTTTCAGATGGCTAACAGATACATTTGAAAATGCTCACAATCATTAGCCATTAGAGAAATCCAAATTAAAATTACAATGAGATACGACCTCACCCTGACAAGGCTGGTATTAGTCTAGAAAATCACAAAGCAATAAATGTTGGAGGCACTGTGGAGAGACAGGCACACTTACACACTACTACTGGGACTGCAAAATGGTTCAATCACTTTGGAAATAGATTTGCCACTTTCTTAAATAGAAATAGAAATACCATACAATCTGGCAATCCCTCTTCTTGGAATATATCCTAGAGAAATTGAAAACTGTCACAGAAATAGATACATGCACACTAATGTTCACTGCAGCACTGTCCACAGTAGCAAAAAGATGGATAAATGGATAAATAAACTATGATATATTCACAAAATGAAATATTATGTAATGATAAAGAACACTGATGAATTTGGGAGACATCTCATAACATGGAGGAATCTGGAAGGCATTGGATGTAGTGAAATTAGTCTGTTGCTAACGGATAAATACTGCATGAGACCACTATTATAAGGATTCCAGAAAAGGTTTAAATGCAGAAGAGAACAGTCTTTGATGATCACAAGGCATGGGGGAGGTATTCATTAAACAGATAGTAGACATGAATTCTTTTAGGTGAAGGGAGAGACAATACACAGTAAGGTAGAAGTCAGTACAAATTGACTAAACTGAAAGCTGAGACGTTTCCTAAATAAAACCTAACATTTTGTGGAACAGAGCAGCAAGGACAGGTGTCTGGGAACCATGGTTTCAGGGGACATCTAGGTCAACTGGCATAACAAAGTTTATTAGGAAATGTTCTCCATCTCACTTTGGTGAGTGGCATCTGGGGTCTTCAAAGCTAGCAAGTGGCCTCCTAAGAAGCATCAGTTGGTCCCAACCTAGCTGGAGCAAAGAAGAGTGGAGAAAATAAAGACATAAGGAAAATAGGAGCTCAAGAAATAGAAAGGGCACATAATTCCAAGTGTATATCAGCATGAAACCAGAACTAGATGGTGCCTGGCTACCACCAATGACTGCCCTGAAAGAGAACACAACAAAAAGTCCCAGAAGTGGCAGGAGAAAAATGGAGTACAGAACTTGACCTGTATTAAAATGACCAGACTTTATGGTATGATAAACTGGAATGACCCCAAGAAGACAACGTTCCAGAAATTTCTGTTAGCTCAGAACTGAAACCATTCCTGAAGCCAACTCTTCAGTCCCAGATTGGACTGGGCTATAAAACATAAGATGAAATTGGTGAAGAATGTACTTGTTGGCTTAAGCAGATACCTGAGACTAACTGGGCAGCTGCTTCCCAGAAGCAAGATGAGAAGGCACAGGAGGGCAAGAGCTGGTTGAATGCATGTAGCAAATAGAGGATAGAAAGAAGGAGTGTGCTATCACAGTATGGGGAGCACAGCTAGAGTTATATAACAATGTATATGTAAGTTTTTGAATGACAAATTGTAACCTTTCCCTTAAAGCACAATATAATATATATATGTATATACATAATTTTTTAAAAAAGCAGTTATGCATTTCTCAGAATCATTAACAACAACTGCTAATAGTTGGGGAACCTGTCAAGTCATCAATGGAGAGAGCATAGTGAACTTTGTGGTATCTATGACTATATTTTCAGATCAGCCCATTTGATTTTTGAAATTGTTTTTGAACTAATTTGATCTTGGTCTACTTCTGATAAGGCAAATTGTCCTTGTTAAGCCAAAACTTAGATTGCTAAATATTTGGAAATGTTCAGCTTACTGTGTGCAACAAAGACCTTTGACCTTTAAGAGGGCCCAGGCAAATCCATTTGTATCACAGACAGCTTACCATTTGAAAGAAATGGAGGCGTCGGAGAAGTTTCTTGATGAAAAGACTATAAGCTTCTAGTGTTTCTATTTCATATGATCAATTCTCATATATTGAACTTCAAAAAATTTCTGAATTTATAACTCTTTCCTTATTGCTTTTTCCTGTTGTTTCTGGCTTTAGGTGAATGCTGCCTTTAAAACTTAGGACACAAATTTGAGTCTTTATTATTTACGTTTCAGTTAAAAGAGTTTTAAGCCCCTACCACTTAAAAATCAGTTCAGCTTTAATTCTTCAGGAAATTAAAATTCCATAAGAAAACAATAGTAATTCCCTTTACAAGCATTTGGTTTTATACAGTTCAAATGTCTTGAACTGATATAAACTATTTTTCATAGTTTTATAGATCTTAATTATTGCTCATGTAAAACAAAGAAGACAGAAGAAGAACTGAAGCCTTTGAATCGTGGTGTTGGAGAAAAATGTTGAATGTATCATGGATCGCCAAAAGGACAAACAGATCTGTTCTGGAAGAAGTACAACCAGAGTGCTCCCTGGAAGCAAAGGTGGCTAGACTTTGTCTTACATACTTTGGACATGTTGTCAGGAAGGATCAGTCCCATCATGCTTGGTAGAGTGGAGGGTCAGTGAGAAAGAGGAAGATCCTTGAGGAGATGGATTGACACAGTAGCCGCGACAATGAGCTTAGGGATAAAAACGATGTGGACATGGCACAAGACCAGGCATTGTTTCATTCTGTTGTTCAAAGGGTCACTATGAGTTGGAACTGACTCGACATTTAGTAATTCCAGCTCTTACATTTCCATGTGTACATTGAATTAAAGATATTATTCATACATTCAATCTGCATATTCCCCTAAATATATAGCCAATATGATTGGTATAACTTTAAATTTTATTAGTGGTATAAAACTAATCTAGGTTTGAGCAGTTCTAAGTTTCAAAATGAAGACATGCTATTTTAGCCTTTACCTTAATTTTGAGAATAGTTCTATTATCACCACTTCTTAATTTTCTGATCCTGCTTAGAATGTGACATGTGCTGAGACCCCAGCTGCAGACAATCTAGCTCCAGATCACAAGAACACCTACCAGCTCTAAATTACCAGAACTTTAAAGCAGATTTTTCTAGATTCTAAAGCGATGTTTCATGTTAACAGGAGAGTAAGTTGTTTAACTATCTGTTAAAGAAACAGTTAGAAACAGCCTGTTTTAAACCTATTTAATGGTTCCTTCTCCTTGTGTTTATTTCTGCAGTCAGCCTACATAACAGTTAACCCTGTCATCACTGATGGAGGCTGGAACTTGTGTTTTCAGGATCTCCTTGCTGGGAACCTTCCTTATCTACCGTAAGACTGGATACAACAAAGACTCACTAGTTACCACTTTTCTGTTAATGAAAACAAGCTCTTTTTAATGATTTCATTGTTTGCTAGATTGTGATTCTTTAAATATGTTAATCTAATTGATTCTGAAATCATGACAGAAAGATGAAATAAAAGATACTGAACTCGATGCAGAGGAATGGTTTCAATAATAAATCTTAACTTATAAGCATATAATATTAAGGGAATATTGAAGGAAAAGGGCCTTTTCTAAAGGTATTAATTCTGGATTTGTTATGTAAAAGAAAAATAATCATCTTGTGTACTTAGTGATATATATTGTTACCAGACAAATTCCAGGTTTGTGCCACCTGCTGCAAAGCCAATCTCTGAGTAGGAGGTGAGGCAGACTAATCAAAAGTTTATTGTGTGTCAATATACAAGAGACAGAGGGGAATGATCTTCTTCCAAAATCTGTCTACTGTCTACAAGAATGGGTTTTTAAAAGGTTCTCATGGCAGGGAAAAGATGGTATAGCATTTTATGACTTTCTTCCTTTGAAGGAGGTCTGGTGGTCTTATCTCAGTTTTCCATCCGATTTGTATAGTCACTCATCTGGGTCTGTGCACACTATCTGGTATCATCTTGTCTTGTAGGTGGCCTGTACAAGTGTGCCAAGAGGGAAGATGTTTATCATTCCTTTATGCTCTGGTAGTTTATGACATTATAAGGGACTTTCAGGGCACTCTGGAATGTACAGGTTTTTCTTTAAGCATACTTCCTGCAAAGGAAGCTCAAACTTCCTCTTAAGATGTCTGTGCTTATGTCAAGGTGGCACCTTATGAACCTCCAGTTTCAAGGTCGTCACTTAGAATTACGATAGGACAGAGTAGAACCTTACCATAGCGCTTCAAAGTTCACCTGGGTAGATCTGAACAGTAATATTTACACGGGTCTAAAAACCACAGTTAACTAACCTGGCATTATTATCAGTTTGAGATATGTTTTGTAGATTAAATGTAGATTTCTTCATCAAAACCCAAGATAGCAGAAAAGAGAACATAAAATTTGGAACTATATTTGCTTACATTTAAAATAAATCATATAGCAGAAAAGAAACACCTGAAACTTATTCTTGGAATTATACAATTAAATAAAATTTCCAGAAAAGATTTAAGTTCATGGATGATCATTCTAGAATAGTGTCATGGACTGAATTGTGTCCCCCCAAAAATGTATGTTAACTATTTCGTTAGGCCATGATTCCCAGTATGGTGTAATGTTCCTCAGTATTGTGTGATATTCCTTTATGTTGTAAATCCTGCCTCTATGATGTTAACGAGGGACAATGGCTGTGGTTGAGTTAGTGAGGCAGGACTCAGACCCTAAGACTGTACTATGACTTGAGGGAATCTCTTGGAATCTAAAGGAAAAAGGAAATAAGCAGAGTTAGGGACCTCATACTACCAAGACAACAGTACCAGGAGCAGAGTGCATACTTCGAACTGGGGATCCCTGCATCTCAGATGATCCCAGTCCAGGTGAAGATTGACAACAAGGACCTTCCTCTACAGCCTACATAGACAGCCTTCCCCTGGAGCTGATGCCCTGAATTTGGACATTTAGCCTACTCTACTACCTGACCCACCTCCCTCAAGTCAGGTCTGACTCATAGTGACCCTAGAGGTCAGAGTAGAACTGCCCCATAGAGTTTCCAAGGAGCAATTGGTGGATTTGAATTGCTGACATTTTGGTTAGCAGAAGTAGCACTTAACCCACTACTTTACTACGGGAAATAAATTTTTCTTTGTTAAAGTCATCCACTTGTGATAGTTCTGTTAAAGCAGCACTAGATGACTAAAAAAATAGATTGCTAGGAAAATGTTATTTGTTTTTAGTTTTTTATGCTTGTTTTGGTTTATTTCCATCTCAAAAGACTAAGTAGTCAGATCCAAATATAAATATTCAATAAATAAGCAGTTATTCTTAGCATTTTCCTCTAGAACATTAATTACTATTGGCAAAGAAAAATTTTTAAATGAAAATGAAATAATACAATTTAGGTATGAAGAATAATATTATGCAATTCATGATGACTTAAAATTCGTATCACAGGGTATTTTAACTAGAATTCCAAAAGATTTCACTGAATGCAAGATTTGCTTTGGGGTTCTGTTCCACTACAAGATCATGTGAAGTAGACTGAGTCACCCAGCTTATCTTGGATTTTACTTTTCTTGTTTGTAGAAGTGGGTAGTTGGGCTAAATGATTTGAATTTCTTTTGGCGTATCATAATGAAAGTACTATAACTTCTCACCAAGTCAATTTGTGGAATCTGAAACTTATAAATATTTCATAAAGTACTTTATGTTGTGAGTAGGTATAGATGTATATGCAGTGAACAAATTCTAAACAAATCCAAAATGAATTATACAGTATGGACTCAAACATTAACAAATGCTCTTTCAGAAAGTTTTCTCAGATAAACTATAAAAGAAAGTATCACTTAGCCAACGAATTTGATTTTCTCAAAAGTCATGTTGATCAAATTCTGCGATCTATCCATGAAGGCCATACAACTGAAAGAAAAGGAAAAATGTATTTCATTCAGCTGAAGAACACCAGAGATTTTTGCAAGTTTTAGGACAGAAGAGTTCTGTTTGGCAAAATGATAAGTTCTTAGATACTGTGGAGAAGAGCATGCAGGAGAGAACCTGGCTCACCCGTTCTTCTCCACAAGAGAGGAACTGAGAAGAATCAGTGGTTTCTGCCTAAAGAAGTTTAGTTGAGGATAGTCCCTCCTCACTGAAAATCAGTGATTAAAGCATGGCCACTTGCCAAAAGAAGTGAAAAACAGGTAAGAAATTGCTTATTTCTGAAATAAAAATTATTTCAAAAGGGTAACTTGCTGCTGTGCATGTAAACGCACAAACACACATATAGCTGGAGGGATGAAATACAGAGGGAAGGAAGACAAAGACATGAAAGTGAGAAATGAACGAAAAATAATCAGTTAATCGAAGTGTTAAAAAATACAACAAAAATTTGTGTTAAAGAAGGATAAAAGGATAAAAGGAAAGAAATTCACAAGTCCTTTATCCTGCCTTTTTAACTGGTCACCAGAAGAAAGAATCTTGTGTTCCTGCTTCTTCGGTGAAGGCACACACTGGGTCTGACAATTGGGTTCGTTAACTCATCCTAGAAAAGGTGTTACATACCTAACTGCAGAATTTCACTATAGTCCCTTTGAAGTACTCCCCGCGGGAAGCTACGCATTGATGGCAGCGCCTAGTCTACCCCTCAAAGCGATTTTGGAACTCTTTTCCTGGAATGGCCACCAGCGTTGTCGTCATACTACCCCAGGTTTTCTGAATGTCATCAAAATGTCTTCCTTTCAGTACTTCCTCTACCTTCAGGTAAAGAAAAAAGTCCCTGGGGGCCAAATCAGGTGAGTGGGAAAGATGTTACTACACAGTTGTTTACTGGCTAAAAACTTCCTCACAGACAGCTATACAACTTAAGTTCGCGAATTTGCCACCGTGCCACCGTGTGCAATGGCCATTCCAAAAAGAGTTCCAAAATTGCTTTGAGGGACTTAATTGTCGAACGTCCTATAAAAGACTGAGTGAAAAACACAAGATTTAGAAGTTGATTAGTTATTAGATGCCACGGAGTGGATTCGGACCCATAGTAACCCCATGCGATTACAGTAAAACTCCTCCATAGCGTTTTCTTGGCTGTGCTTTTCACAGGGGAAGATCCACAGGCGTTCCCTCCCTCAGAGTTACTGTAGGTCTACCCGCCCCCATCTCCTTAGAAGCCAGCGCTTACCTACTGCGCCACCAGAAGTTGATTTAGAGAACCGCAAGCTAAGAACTGGCTGCCCAGACACTTCCCTACACCTGAAGAGCCAGCGCTACGCTTTCCCGCCCCGGGTTCCCTCCTCACCGGGAAAGCTGGATGCCTCGGCCCGCGCTCTCCAGGCGGCCTTTCCTGGGAGCTTCCGGAGGAAACGCGCTCCTTCGGCCACCAGGGGTCGAGGACGCCACCTAGCGAAAGGGAACGACTGAAACGCCTGCAGTGCTCTGAGGTCCAGTGAAGGGTGCTTCCTGGTTGGCACGGCGAGGTGGGCCTGGAGCCACTACCCAGGGAAGGCAGGACGCGGGAAAGGGGCCAGAACGGGTGGACAGCGTGCTCCGCCGGTGAGCAGAGAAGGCGAGGCCGCCAAAGTCCAGCACCGCGCCCCGGGCCTCACTCTCTGCCTCGGACCAGGTGCAGTCCCGGAAATTCAGCGCATTGGGTGGCCTGACCGGGCTTCATCAGCTTCTCCGCAGACCTTTCAGCCTATTTCTAAATCCAGCGGCGGAGCTGGGTCCTCAACACCGGACGCCAAGAGGTGAGTGGCCACTAGAGGACAATAAGGCTAAAAAGTCTGCTACAGCACTGGGAACCTTGTTTGCCTGGCACGAACTTGTGGACCTAGTAGCTTTCAGGCGGGGCATAGAGAAGGAGCAGCGTCCGGAAATAATCTCTAAATTGCGCCCTCTCCATCCCCATCCCTCACCTCACCCCTCAGTTTTAAGCTGAATTGACGTTGATAGCAGGAGCTAGAAGTCAGCAGATACTCATTCTCTCACCTTTTCTGGGTGCTACAGTCAGACACCTTTCATGTTTGTGGAGACTAAGAGCATCATTCTGCACATTGTCTAGTGCCCCCTTGGACTTGCTCACAAGGCAGGAGCACTCCTCTGATGATCCCTTCCCTAGGCTTCTTGCTTTTCTGTGCATTTGTTGTTGTTACGGTTAATTTTTGTTTTGTTTTGTTTTGTTTTCAAATCAACCAGGAATGTGGCTTTTGTGCACTAAGTGAACACCCATCAGAGCCTACTGACTGGAGACTCTTACCAACTGCTCCAAGAGCAATTTCAGGCTATGGCTTCTGTACTTACCTGGTGGCATCAGCTTGGTATCTCACTCTTGTCACACCCTCACCTCTGTTGTAGTTTGTTGCCTTACGAAATTAATAGCAGGAAACCATGCTTAGCCCTCATCACAAAATCTACAACATCACCTTTCGGGGGTGGTGCAGATACCTTAGCCAGCTGAGCCTCTGTTCTCAATTAAAAAGTAAAACTCCTCTCCACCCCTTCTCTATAATGGGGCCTCCACCTGACAGTTATTGCAGCTTTGTAGTCCTTTCATGACATTCTGATCCATGTTTCTCTGAAACTCAAAATTGAAACATTTCAGTTAAGCACATGTCTGTGTGTTCTCACTGCCAAGCACCTACGAGGACAAGAGATACAGATGTGAATTGAATACCGCTTCTATCGGTCAGTAACTCAAAATCCAGTGCATTAGAATATACCTAAACAGGTAATTAGCATATAACATAATATAGCATAATATAATGAGTCACACATAATATAGCATGTGTGATTCATGCTATACTAATGATATAAGGAGAATAACTCACATGATATATTTTCTAGTATATATTAAGGTCTTCAGAGTGTTGGCTTGGTTGATTATATTTTTACTATCTTTCTAGGACTTCTGTGGAAAAAGGGGAAAAAAAAATACTCCAAACCAATTCCCACAGATTTGACCCTGTCTCATGGCAACCTTGTATGTACAGAGTAGAATTATTCTATAAGGTTTACATGGTTATGACTTTTCAGATGAAGATCCCAGGCCTTTCTTTGGTGACACCTCTTGCTGGGTTCAAACGGCCAGCCTTTTAGTTAGTATTCAAGAGCTAAACCATTTGCACCATCCAGGGATTCTTGAACTTCTATAGAAGGCACTTTAAGTATAAATGAGTCAGTGACCTAGGTCTAAGTCCAGGGACCCACACCTGATTGCTGTGCTGGATGCGAATGTTTGACACTCACATTGTCCTTCTTCTGCCGTGCTTTTCTCGACAACACAAGGTGGAAGGTGATAAAACATTTCCCAGACTTTCTTCTAGGTAGAGTTCTGGGTTCAAAATTAGGATCTGGCATAGCTGCCTTTCATGATATTTTGAAGTGCTATCTTCTTGCTGTTTGTGGCTTTTTTCTGTGGGCAGGAAAGGTGGAGGAGATGCCACTGTCCGGTCTCCAGCACTGTAGATGTTAGGAGGCACCTACAGCAGTGCTGACAGCTAGCCTCAGCGTTGCAGTGTTGAAGCACTGCTGTGTTACTGCTAAGGGAGGAGGTGAACACATCCCGTGTTTGCTGTCCAGGCATTTTCCAGATCCCAGCTGCTCTCGATCATAGCTACAGTGGTGTTCTTGATTATGATGGCCATTGAGTGTGGCAATAAGAGTGGACTCCTTAATGGTTCAGCTACTAGTATTCTAGGACTTATTCCAGTGGTCCCAGCCAGGGCCATGTACTTCTACCTTTCTCCAATCAAAGGAACTATAAATTACCTGAATAAAATATGTTTCTGCTAAAATATGTGGAGTGGCTTCTGTTTTCTGCATTGCTTTGGATTACCAGGATTGCTGGTAATGACCTTTAAGAGTCAACTAAACTTAATATCTCTAACTTCAATTTCATCTCATTTCAAGAAAACCTTGACGTTAGATTCAGGAAGCTGCATTTATGTGATCACTTTAGTATGCCATACTCTCTTTGAGTTGCCACAGATTCACAGATATGTGTATTACTTGCCTACCTCCTAGCAACATTTAGGTGTGGTACTCATAGATTAGATTATCTCTGATGCTTTTACTTTACAAGTATACTTCTTCACTTACAGTCTTTATAGAAGTATAGTTGTTAACTGTCTGGTCCATGGCTTACTATTTATAGTCATATTCATAGTTTGAGAGGCAGTGTAGGGTTGCTATGAGTTGAACCTGATGGCAATGGGAGGTGGAGTTCTGTGGCAGAATTGTTGTTTTTTGTGTGGGAAACATGGGTTTCATTCCCAGCCAACGCCCTGCATGTGCAGCTATCTCCCATCTGTCAATGGGACCTGTATGTTACAATAAGGATAAACAGGTTTCAACATACCTTCCAGACTAAGACTGGGAAAAAAGGCTTGGAAACCTACAATTGAAAATCCTATGGATCACAATGGTGTGATCATTCTGTTGTGCATGGGGTTGCCATGAGTTAGATGGCAGCTAATAATGACATTCATAGTTCGTATACAACTCACTTGTTTTCATTTGTAGTTTATTGTTTTTCCTAAACTTTATTTTGCTGTTGTTTTTGACAGTAACACAATATACACCAATTCATACTTTCTACACATACAATTTAGTGACATTCAGTACATTCTTTGAGTTGTGCAACCTTTTTCACTCTCCTATTTTAGTTCTTCCCTTAATATAATAAATTCCTTCCACCCTAAAATTCCTATCTAATCTTTTGAATGACTGTTGTGAATTTGATCCCGTATAGATAGTTCTCAAGTATAATGCTCAAGGCAGACCTTTTTTTTTTTAGTGGTTGAAATGAACTGTTGTTCAGTTTTAGAATGACTTCAGGGCATATTTTTTGTTTCAGGTTTAAACATTATTTCAGGACAATATTTTCTCAAGGGTTCATCCATACTCCATCAGTGGGCGAAAGTCTAGAAAGTGTAGAGTCCTCAAGAGTTTAAACTTTTGTTCTCCATTCCTCCCTATTCCTTCCCCCACTTTTCCTTCCTTCCTTTTTTTTTTTCATTGTGGTTTAGATGAAGTTTTACAGAGCAAATTAGTTTTTCATCAAGTAATTAAAACACCTGTTGTTTTGTGACTCATTACCAACCCCGTGACATGTCAACACTCTGCTCTTCTCAACCTTGGGTTTCTCATTACCTGCTTTCCTATCCCCTTTTGACGTCTCCTTCTGTTCCCTGGGCTAGTATATCCCTTTAATTTTGTTTTGATTTATGGTCCTGTCTACTCTTTGGCTGAAAGTTGAACCTCAGGAGTGACTTCATTGCTGAGCTGACAGGGTGTCCAAAGGCCATATTATCAGGGTTTTTTCAGTCTTTGTCAGACCAATAAGTCTACTCTCTCTTTTTCTGTCTTATTGTGATTGAGTGAAAGTTTACAATACAATTCAAATTAGCATGCACACCTATCAGCAGCTCCCTCTGCTCTCCTTCTCCAGTGACAGCACACTCCTCCTTTCTGTTCCATACGTGTGATATCGTTTAGTAGGAGGCCAGTAGGATGGCATCCTGTAGATGCATAGAACCATCAAGGGCACGCATGATATGGTCATTCTGTGTCCCCAAGTCCATTCCATTTGTATCTGAAGGGTTGCCTTCAGTAATGGTCTATGATCGGAGCAGCATCAGTTCTAGGGGCTACGCTCCCAGGAGAACTCTCAGGCTTTTGGCCATCAATTTTAGAGGAGTTCTTAGGGTGTACCTCTTTCTTGCTCATGTTGCTGCTGGGGCTCAATACTGTGTGCCCAATCACGGCTGTCATTGGTGGTAGCTGGGTACCATCTGGTTCTACTGGTCACATGTTGATAAAGTCACCCATTTATGTGGGTCTTTCTGTCTTCTGAGCTCTCTCTATTCCTCATGTCATTGTAGTCCTTGGTGATCATCAGTTCCAGCTGAATTGGGACCATTTGGTGTACCTCAGATGGCAGCTTGCTAGCTTTTAAGACCCCAGGTGCCACTCACCTATATGGGGTGCAGAAGACTCTCTTAGCAATAGGCCAGTTATACCAATTGACCTCAATGTCCCCTGAGAATCTGCTGTCTTCTTGTGAGGTAGACTTTTATTGTACATTTTTCTCTTCTTCTGTCCCAGACCCTCTATTGTGATCCCTGTCAGAACAGTCAGTAGTGGGAGCCAGGTGCCATCTAGTTGTGTTGGACTCAGTCTGGTGGAGGCTGTGGAAGTTGTGGTCTGTTAGTCCTTTGGTCTAATCTCTCCCTTGTGTCTTTGATTTCCTTCATTCTACTCTGCTCCAGATGGGATGAGAGTAGTGGAGTATCTTTGTTGACTGTTCACAGGGTTTTGAAACCCTAGATACTACTCATCAAAGGGAGATATAGAAAAATTTTCTATAAACATATTATTCCAATTAAGCTAGATGTTCCCCAAGGCCATGGTCTCCAGCCCAGTAATTTGGAAGTTTGGATATATCCATGAAGCTTCTATGACCTCACCTCGGTCAAGTTGTATTGACTTTCCCGGTAATAGGTAGTCTCTTACTCTTCACCAAAGTTGCTACTTATCTATTGCTATTTCTGTTTTTCTCTCCCCACACTTTCCTTCCCTGAACGTGTAATTCCATTGCCATCAAGTCAACACCATCTCACAGGACACAGCAGAAGTACCCCATAGAGCTCCCTAAACCCACTGCTGTCAAGTTGATTCCACCTCATAGCAACCCTATTGGACAGGGTAGAATTGTTCTACAGAGTTTCCAAGGAGCACCTGAAAGATATGAACTGCTTACCTTTTGCTTAGCAGACGTAACACTTAACTCCCACACCACCAGGGTTTCAATAGAGCTCCCTGGTAACTGTCAAAGAGTGTTTCTTTGTGTGTAAAACTTTCATGAGTTTTTATAATAGTTGTGTCCTGCAGTATTTGTAGCTTTGTGATTGACTTATATGAGATGCTTCACAGATTCATCATTGTTCTTTGTCACTGGGTAGTACTCCATTGTGTGTATGTACCATAGTGTGTTTGTCTATTCACCTGTTGATAGGTACTAAGGTTGTTTCCATCTTTGTGCTATTGTAAGTAACACTGCCATGAACATGGGTTTGCATATGTTATTCATGTGATGGCTTTTATTTCTTTAGGATATATATAAGTCCTAGAAGTGGGATTGCTGGCTCATATGATGTTTCTATTTCTAGTTTTCTATGCAAGTGCCATATAATTATCCACAAAAGTTGTGCCGTTTTATGTTCCTACCAATAGTGCATAAGTGTAGACCTGTGTAGGCTGATTCAACAGTGTAAGCCCTCATTAGCATAAAACCTATGATAGATACCTGAAGCTTGTATTCAACTACAGAAGTCAAGGATGATTTGCAGGTTTATGACACTTGACACCAACCTGCCCAATAAATAGTGTAAGTGAGCTACCCACATCAGGAGGCCAAGAATAAGTAGTACCTCCCAGACCTTACAACAAACAGTATTCAGTCTCTAAGGTCCAGCTGCAAAACACACCCACCTACATGCTCTAGAGGACACATACATCTTCTACCTCAGCACTGAGGGCAGCAGTTAGCCTTCTATGTTGTTCAGCATATAACCCCCAACTTCAGTCCAGTACCTCTACCTGTTCCAATCACCCCTACATAGTCCTGCCTATCTAGGACTGTAAATGAGAGTCTGTAATATGTACTTGGTGACAGAGGCCTTGGATACCAGAGCCGAACCAACACAAGTAAATTCATGGACTCACATGTCTAGTAGCAGCTCTGACCTGCTAGTGACAGGACATAAGAGCTTCAAAGACACCAATAGCCAAAGTAGCCTATTTGGACATATCAAAACAAACAAAAAATAAAAAGCTCAGACATTGTAAACAAACATATAATAAATATATATGATAATTTATTGATGTTTCAGAGACAACATCCATTATCAAGTCATATAAAGAAACAGGGCAATACTGTTCCAACAGGCAACCAAAAGAAATAACTGGGAAACATGCCAGAGGAAGAGAAGGTCTTGGAATTTCCAGAGTTAGAATTCAAAAGATTAATCTACGGAGCTCTTTAATAGACCAGGAAGGAGATCAGGTGAAACTAAGAGCAAGCCAAGGAATATGCAGATGAAGAAACAGAGGAATTCAGGAAAGCAATATAAGAGCAGAATTACAGATTTAACAGGCTTCTAGAAACCTTAGGGAGACAGCAAAAAGAAATCCAAAAGATTGACAATAAAATTTCAGAATTAATTGAATGTCATAGGAGCAGAATTGAGGCCATTTAAGTCAGAATTAAAGAGACTGAAGGAAAAGCCATTGAAATCAATTTGAGGAAAAATCAGACAAAAGAGTTTTGAAACTGAAGAAAGTATAAGAATTATGTGGACAGTATCAAGATGAAAAACCTACAAGTGAACAATATCAGAATGGAGGAAGAGGTGGTATAACAGAGAAGGCAGGGAGAATTATTGAAGATTTTCTGGACAAAATTTCCTTGATCATCCTGACTGATGAGAAGATACCTATTTCAATCTTCTAGTGTTGCTCAAACCAAACTACCACAAAGTAGATGTATTTAGCAAAGGAAAGTTTATTCTTACACAGTCTCGTAGGTTACAAGTTTGAATTCAGGGTGTCTGCTCCAGGGGAAGGGCTTTCTCTCTGCCAGGTCTGGAGGAAAGTCCTTGAGTTGCATCAATCCTTGGTCAGGGAGCATCTTGGTGCGGGAACATCAGGTCTGAAGGATGTGCTTTCCTCCTGGTGCTGCTTTCTTGGTGGTGTGAGGGTTGCAAGTCTCTACTTGCTTCCCTTTCCTTTTATCTCTTGTAGGATGAAAGGGCAAAGGGTGGTACAAGCCACATTCCAGGGAAACTCCCTTTACAGTGGAGCAGGGAAATGATCATATGAAGGGATTTACAGTCCCACCCTAATTGTCTCTACATAATCTACTCTGTTAACCACAGGCAGAGATGAAGATTTACAGCATCAGAAAATCACAAAATGGAGGGCAATCACAGAATACTGGCAGTCCTGGCACAGGCAAATTACTACACGTGTTTTTGGGGGGACACAGTTCTATCCATTATGATATCATTCAAGAAGCTCACTGAACTCTATACAGTAGATCCCAAAAGAAAGTCACAAAACATATTAGAATCATAGTCAAACTTGTCAAAATGAAAGATAAAGATAGAATTTTAAGCATGACTAAGTATAGAAGTCACCTACAAAGGAGAGTCAGTAAGACTAAGCTCTGACTACTCAGCAGAAGCTCTGCAGGCAAGAAGGCAATGAGATTACATACATCAAACTTTGAAGGATACAAATTGCCAGGCTAGAATTATATATCCAATAAAACTGTCTTACATATAATGGTAAAATTAGGATATTTCCAGATAAGCAAAAGTTAAGGTAATTTGCAAAAATGAAACCAAAATTGCAAGAAATATTAAAGGGAGCTCTCCATCTAGAGAGCCAACAATATCAGATAACAACCCAAGGCTCAAACACACCACAAAACAACCAAATATCAACCCAGACAGGGAAATCACAAAAATAAGTCAAAGCTAAGATTGCAAATAGAAAAACAGAAACATCAGTATGTCATTGATGACAACATTAAAACAAAAAAGAGGGAATAAATAATATAGTCATAGAAGTTTCATATGATCAGGAAATTAAAGCAATATGAATAAATAAAAGATTGGATTAAACTGAGAAAAATAGAGGTAAATTTTATGGTAGTTGCAAATGTACCCATCAAAATAATAAAGAAAAAATATATAAAGTTTCAACAAATACAAAAGAAACGATCATGAAAAAGATGAAAAGAAAATACATAAAGAAAAAAGACAACACAGAAACTTAAGTAGAACAAAGAAACTATCAACACCACAAACACACAAATACATCAAAAATAGCAGTAAACTCAGACCTATCAATAATTACACAGAATGTAAATGGATGAAATGCATTTTTAGTAAAGAGACACAGCCTAGCAGAATGGATGAAACAGCACTATATGTTGCCTACAAGAGACATACCTTAGACTCAAAAACACAAACAAAACTGAAAGCATAGAAAAAAAATACATCAAGCAAACAATAACCAAAAAAGAACAAGAGTTACAATATTAATTTCAGACATAATAGACTCTGAAACAAAATCTACCAGAAAGAAAATGGAGTGTCACTATATAATGATCAAAGGGTCAATAAATCTGGAGGAGATAACCATAATAAATATTTACTCACCCCATGACAGGGCTCCAAAATACTTATACTGTAATAGCATTGAAAAGAGAACTACACAGCTCCACAATAATCGTAGGAAGCTTCAACTCACCACTTAAGGTGAAGGATAGAACATTTGAAAAAAAGCTCACTAAAGGCATAATGATCTGAAGAGGGGCAGAGTTAAGATGTCTCCTTGATTCCCTCTGAAAACTAAGACCTGGACTGATAATTGAACAAAGCTTTCTGGATACCCATTGACCTCTCACAACAAGGCATAGGGCTGTCAGTCTGGAATATTTGCCACTAAGTGAGAAACTTCCTCTCTAACACTGAATTCCACTTTTGCTGAGAGGCCAGCTTGCGTGGTCTGAAGGTACTTGGCACTTTTAACTTTTTTTTCTTTTTGTTGGCTGGTAGGTGGGGGTTGAGGGACAACGCAGAGCTGAAATGAACAGTGCGTGCCACAGTGGAAAGACAGTGTGTGGCATAGCCACATTTTAAGAGCCCAGCAGTGTGGACACCACAGCCCCTCCACCCTGCCTTTTCAAAGCTCTGCCATAGATTCAACTGTTTCTCAGTAGCAGGGGTAGCTTGACTGTGATGCTATCTTGTTCAGCTGGGAGGTGGGTTAACCCACCCAGAGGCCTCACCAGGAGCTAGTTTCCAGGCTAGGTGACAGTTCCAGTCCAGGGAGCACCTTCCCAGTGGAGGGGCTCTGTTTACTGTGGTGTTGCCCTGCAGGTGGTGCCCAGTAGGTGGTGACTGTGGGTCAGGGGCCAATCTCTTCTGTGATCTGCACTGTAGTATCTACAGACAGCTGAAGAAGTGCCACTGTTGTAAGCTGGAGGGAGGGGCCTGCCACACCTAATAGCCTGAGTGATTTTGGCAAGTCAGGTAGCTTTTAGCATTTTAAAATAAAACTGCCTGGAGAAATTACTACTGTACAGCCTGACCACATCTCTTCCAGCCTTTACTGATCCACATTGTGGTGGGAGGTGATGGCCCTTCTGTGTCTCCATAAGAAGGGTGATGTCTTTGTCAGCCAGGAGGCAGAGCCTGCCACCACTGGGGACAGTGGACACTGGAGTCCACTGGGGCCAGTCACTAGAGTACAAAGAGGTGGCTGATTACCAACTTCCTTCTTAAAACTACGCCTCAGCTCCTGTTAAGGCAACACCAGAGAAACTAAATTAGAGCCTCTAGATGTCCCAAAAGCAGCAGACCATTGCCAGGCATTTAAAGACACATCTGAACATGGACCCAGAAAACTCCCAAAATAAAGAATCAAAAAACTTCACAGATGAAGAAGCCTTTCTGAAACTATTGGAGGGTGAGTACAGAAGAATTATGTATAGAGCTCTCCTAGAGATTAAACAAAAGGCAGCAGAACAAAGTGAAAACTTAACCAAGCTATTCGAACTGACGGAACATCAGCATTCTGAAATCCAGCAGATAAATAACAAAATTTCAGAATTAGGCAATTCAGTTCAAAACCAAAAAAGCAAAACTGATGAATTAGAAATTACAATTAGTGACTTTGAAGAGAGAGCTACCAGCATTTAGGAGGACAAATCAGAGAAAAGAAATAGAGAAATGAAGAAGCATTAAGAAACATGTGAGACTCTAAGAAGAGAAATAATCTACAATTAACTGGAGTTCCTAAACAGGGAGGGATAGCACAGAGAGTATTGTTGTTGAGTTGCTGACAGAAAACTTGCCTGAAATTATGAAAGAATAGAACATAGATATCCAAGACATATATCGAACACCACACAAAATAGACCCCAGAAGGAGGACACCAAGACATATTATAATCAAAGTAAATGAAACATAAGCAGAAACTCAGAGGCAGCGAGAGTCAAAGCAAAGGTAGCATTCAGAGGGAAGCCCTGTAGGCTTTTGTCTGACTTCTCAGCAGAAACAGTGTTGGTACAGAGGCAGTGCGATGACACATTGAAAGCCTTGAAGGAGAAAAACTTTCAATCAAGAATTATATACCCAGCAAAACTGTCTTTCAAATATGAAGATGAAATTAACACATTCACAGATAAACAGAAGCTTAGAGACTTTGGAAAAACCAAACCAAAGCTACAAGAAATATTGAAAGAAGCTCTTTGCTTAGAAAAATGAAACTTGTAAGAGACGGCACTTGGCCAAGAGTATATTTAATGAGGCAGTGCGGGACAGAACATACAGAAACCGACTCAGTTAGGAAAGGCACAAAATTTCATCAGAGCTACAATATTAGAAGAAGGCGATGAGTGAATTTATCATGAAAACTAAGATACCATCACATTGAAAAGAGGGATATACTACAGTAGTTATAGACCTTTCAGATGGAGATGATGTTACTAAGATTTGTAGAAGTTAAAATTGGGTTTAAACTCATATTATTAAAGGGGGCTATAGGGGTAGCTGCAAGGGACAATAATGATACAGCATATCAAAATTAGAAATGTAACACAGGAGTCTCAACAAACAGAAAACCAGCACAGAAAAGGATGAAAAATCAACACATAAAGAAGAATGACCCAGAACAGAATATTAAGAGCAACAGAGAAAAACATCAGCGCCAAAATAAATACACTAAAATGACAGCACTAAACACATACTGGTCAATAATTACAGTGAATGTAAATGGACTGAACATTCCAGTAAAGAGACAACGAGTGACATCTTGCATCAAAAGACACGACCTGTGTCATGAGTTGAATTGTGTCCCCCAAAAATAAGTGTAGCCATGTGGCTGGGCCATGATTCCCTGTGGTCTACGATTGTCCTCCATTTTGTGATTTTGCTGTGCTGTATATTAAAGGATTAGGGTGGGACTGTAAATCCCTTTATAAGATCACCTCCCTGCTCCACTGTAAAGGGAGTTTCCTTGGAATATGGCTTGCCCCACCCTTAATCCTTTCATCCTGCAAGAGACAAAAGGAAAGAGAAGCAAGTAGATAATTGGTAACGTCACACCACCAAGAAAGCAGCACTGGGAGAAGAGTGAGTGCTTCAGACCTGAGATTCCTGCGCCAAGGTGCTCCCTGGACAAAGACTGATGCAATACCGGACTTTCCTTGAGAGATGACAAGGGAGAAAGGCTTCCCCTGGAGCAGACATCCTGAATCTGGACCTGTAGCCTACTGGGCTGTGTAAGAATAAACCTTCCTTTGTTAAAGCCATCCACTCTGTGGTATTTCTGTTAGAGCAGCCCTAGCTGACTAAAACAACCTGTCTATATGTTGCTTGCAAGAAACTCACCTTAGACTTAAATATATGAACAAACTGAAAATTAATGGATGAAGTACTATACACCAAGGTAACAATATACAAAGAAGAGCAGGTGTGGCAATACTAATCTCAGATAAAATAGATTTTAATGTAAAATCTAGCATTGTGGACAAGGATGGTCACTACTTACTGCTGAACAGTTCAGTACACAAGCGGGACTTAATAATATTAAATATTTATGCACCCAATAATACAGCATCTAAATACATCAAACAAATACTGACTACTTTCAAAAATGAGATAAGTCACTCCACAATAATAGTGGGAGACTTCAACACTCCACTTTCAATATTGGACAGATCTTCTAGAAAAAACTCAGTAAAGACACCGAAGATCTTATTGCCACAATTAACCAAATGAAAGTTATCAACATATACAGAACTTTTTATCCATCAACAGATAACTACACCTTCTCTGGTGCACATGGAACGTTTTCCAGAGTAGACCATGTGCTAGGACATAAAGCAAATCTCAACAGAATCCAAACCATTGAATAGAAATTCGAGCTCATGGAAACTGAACAACACTTTGCCCAAAAAGCCATGGGTTATAGAAGAAATCAAGGATGAAATAAAGAAATCTATGGATTCAAGTAAGAATGAAAACATATCACATCAGAACCTATGGGATATAGCCAAAACAGTGCTCAGAGGTCAGTTTATCTCTGTAAATAGACATATCTGGAAGGAAGAAAGCACGCAAACCAAAGAATGAACCCTACAGCTTGAACAAGTAGAAAGAAAGCAACAGAGGAACCCTTCAGACACCAGAAGAAAACTGATCATAAAGATTAGAGCAGAACTAAATTAGAGAATAGGAGAACAATTGATAAAATTGATAAAACAAAAAGATGGCTTTTCGAAAAGTTCAATAAAATTGACAAAGCATGGCCTAAACTTACTAAAGAAAAACAGGAGAGGAAACAAATAACTTGAATGAGAAATGAGAAGGGAGATCCATCAGAAATCAAAAGTATCATAACAGAATACTATGAAAGACTGTACTCTAACAGATTTGAAGACCTAGAAGAAATGGATGATATTCTGGATTCATATAACCTACCCAAATTATCATAAGAAGTAGAACAACTTAACACACTCATCACAAAGGAAGAGATTGAAAAAAAATCATTAAAAAATCTACAAATCCCTCTAAGCCCTGGTCCAGGTGGTTTCACTGCAGAATTCTACCAAACTGTTAGAGAAGAGATAACACCAATGCTACTGAGACTATTTCACAGCATAGTAAGGAATGGAATACTCCCAAATTCATTCTATGAAACCAGCATAACACTGATATGAAAGCCCGGAAAAGATCCCACAAAAAAGGAAAATTACAGACCAGTATCGCTCATGAACCTAGGTGCTAAAATCTTTGGCAAAATTCTTGCCAACAGAATTCAACAACATATCCAAAAAATAATTCATCATGACCAAGTTGGATTCATACCCGGGATGCAAGGCTGGTTCAACATCAGAAAAACTATTAATGTGATCAACCACAAAAATAACACAAAGAATCACCTGATTTTGTCAATTGATGCATAAAATACATTTGATAAAGTCCAACACCCATGCTAAAAACTCTCAACAAAATAGGAATAGAAGGGAAATTCCTCAGCACAATAAGGGGCATCTATGAAAAGCCAACAAGCTACATCATCCTGAATAGAGACTGAAAGAATTTCCCTTCAGAATGGGAACTAGACAAGGATGCCCACTCTCAACTGTTCTGTTCAACATTGTACTAGAAGTTCTGACCAGAGTAATCAGACAGATAAAGAAATAAAGGGCATCTGCGTTGGCAAAGAAGAAGTAAAAATCTCCCTATTTGTAGATGATGTGATTGTATATGCAGAGAATCTTAAAGGCCCATAGGTAAACTACTTGAAATAATAGAAGAGTTCAGCAAAGTATACAGAGATAAAATAATGTAAGTCAGTATGATTCCCTTATACCAACAGAGAGATCATTAAACAAGAAATCACCAAATCATCACCATTTACTGAAGCCCCCAAGAAGATAAAATACCTAGGAATAAACCTAACTAGAGAAATAAGAGACCTATAAAAGAGCACTGCAAGACCTCACTGCTAGAAACTAAGACAGACTGACGTAAATGGAGAAAACCTACCTTGCTCATGGATAGGAAGACTTAACATTGTGAAAATAGCAAAGGGATCTACATATACAGTGCAATGCCAATACAAATTCCAGTGACATTTTTTAATGAGATGGAGAAACAAATCACTAACTTTGTTTGCAAAGGGAAGAAACCCCGGATAAGCATAGCAGTACTGAAGAAGAAGAGCACTGTGGGAGGACTCTTACTACACGACTTTAGAATCTGTCACACCGCCACAGTAGTCAAAACAACCTGGTACTGGTACTAAAAGAGAAATATGGATTGATGGAACAGAGTTCAGACCCTACAGATGCCACCATCCTCCTATGAATAGTTGGTATTTGACAAAGGCCCTAAGGTTCTAAACTGGGGTAAAAACAGTATCTTGAACAAATGGCATTGGAAAAATTGGTTATCTATCTACAAAAAATTGAAACAAGACCCATATCTCACACCTTACATGAAAACCAACTCAAATTAGATGAAAGACCTAGATATCAAACCAGAAATGATAAGGATCATGCAAGAAAAAAATAGGGTCAACAATGGAAGTTTTAATACACAACTTACTCTACAAAATCTAATGAACAAAGCTTGATCGACAGAAGAGAAAATGGATAAATGGGAACTGCTAAGAATCAAACACTTTTGCTCATCCAAAGACTTCACCAAAAGAATTAAAAGAGCACCTCCGGAATAGGAAAAAATATTTGGCAACCATATGTCAGACTGACATCTGATCTCCGTAATCTATATGGTACTGCAAGATAGCAAAAAGGTAAATAACTCAATTAAGCATTGGGCAGAGGAGATGGGCAGACACTTTACTAAAGAAGACATCCAGGCAGCCAAAAGACACATGAGGAAATGCTCATGATCATTAACTATTAAAGAAAACCAAATCAAAATGACAATGAGATACCATCTCACCCGAACAAGGTTGGCCATGATCTAAAAAACACAAAATAACAAATGCTAGAGAGGCTATGGAGAAATTGAAACTCTTCTACACTGGTGGTGGGATTGCAAAATGGTGCAACTTCTTTGGAAAGCAATCTGACGCTTCCTTAAAAAGCTGGAAATAGATACACCATTTGACCCAGTAATCCCAATGCTTGGAATATATCATAATGAATCAAGGGCAATCACATGATCAGACACATACGTATGAATGTTTATTGCAGCACAGTCTACAATTGCAAAAAGACGGAATCAACCCAGATGCCCAACAACAGATGAGTGGATAAACTAAACTATGGTATATATACTCAGTGGAGCACTATGCAGTGATAAAGAACAATGATGATTTTAGGATGCATCTTATAACCTGGTTTCAACTGGAAAACATTATGTTGCATGAAATCAGTCTGCAGCCCAAAGTCAAATATGGTATGAGACCTCTACTATAAGGACTTAAAAAGCAGACTCATGTACAGAAGAAAAAACTTTTTGATGGCTACAAGGGAGGGGAGGGAGAGAGGGAGAGGGTTGCTTATAGATTAGATAGCTGATAGAAATTTGGTTGGGTGAAATCAGTGACAGCCCACAGTAGAAAGAAGATCAACTTAACTTCAACATAGACTGAAAACTCTTCTAATCTTAACCCAATATTGCAAGGATAGAGTAGCAGAGGAGGGGAACCAGGGGCGATGCTCTCAGGGGACATCAGGGCCAATTGGCATAACTAGCCTATTGCTAAGAGAGTCTTCTGCACTCTATGCTGGAGAGTGGTGTCTGGGATCTTAAAAGCTAGCAAGCTGCCATCTGAGGTACACCAAGTAGTCTTAACTCAACTGGAGCAGATGATTACCAAGAACAACAAAGACCTAAGGGAGAAAGAGCCCAGAAGACAGTAGGACTCACATTAATGGCTGGCAATATCAATATGTGACCATAAGAACCACATAGTGCCTGGCCTTCACCAATGACAGCCATGATGGGGCAAACAATGTCAGATCCTAGTGGCAACTTGAAAAAAAGAGGGGTATATATTAAGAACTCCACCAAAAGACTGCCACTGAGTGTCTGAAGGCCCGGGCGTTCTCCAGGGAGTATGGGAGTTCCCCTAGACCTGCTACTGTCCCTGATCATTAATCATTACTGAGGTCAGCTCTTTGGACAGAAATGGATTGGGCTTAGAGACACAGTGACCATATGGTGGGTCCACTTTATGGTTCTATGTATCTGCAGGATGCCGTCCATTGACCTCTTACTATAAAGGAGAGGAGAGCATGGAGAGGAAGGGATAGAAGATTTTTAGCAGGATATGATATGTATAGAATACAAAGGAGATGGGTGCTCTCTCTGGGCAAGGACAGCAGAAGGAACTGCAGATAGGCGGGCACACAAATTTAACTTGGATTGTATACTTTCGCTCACTTACAATGAAAAAAAAAGATCTAAGTGCCACAGTCAAGCAACTTGCCTTCATAGACATATGCACAACACGCTACTCAACAGCAGCCCACTATACTTTCTTTAACAGCACACATGGAACAGTCTCTAAAATAGACTATACACTAGGCCACGAAGCAAGTCTTGACATAATCCAAAACACCAAAATATTATAATGTGTCTTTTCTGACCATGAAACCATAAAAGTAGAAATCAATAACAGAAAAAGCAAGGAAATAAAACTCAAATACACAGAAACTGAACAACACCTTGCTAAAAACAAAAACTAAGTTATGGAAGATACTAAATACAGAATTAAGAAATGCATAGAATGAAGCGAGAACAATAATGCGTTGTATAAAGCCTTGGGATACAGCAAAAGCAGTGCTCAGAGGTCAATTTATAGCTGTAAATGCACTCATCCAAATGAAGAAAGGGACAAAATCAAAATATTAACCTTATAATTTGAACAGATCAAAGCAAAAGCCCTCAGGTGCCAGAAGAAAGCAAATAGGAAAAAGCAGAACTTAATGAAATAGAGAATAGAAAAATGACTGAAAAATGTAAAAACACCAAAAGCTTGTTCTTTGAAGAGAGCAAAAAAATCAATAAGCTACTGGTAAAAACAAGAGAGAAAACAAATGACCCAAATAAGAAATGAGATGGGTAATATAGGAGGAGACCCAACTGGTATTAAAAGAATCATAATGGAAAAAAGATGGAATCAACCCAGATTCCCAACAACAGAGGAATGGATAGGGAAACTATGGTATATATACTCAATTGGAACACTATGCAATGATAAAGAACAACGATGATTGCAGGAAACATCTCTTAACCTGGTTTCAACTGGAAGACATTATGCTGAGTGAAAGTAGTCAGAGACAAAAGGACAAATATTGTATGAGAGCCTTATGATAAGATGTTAAAAGCAGACTCATGCATAACAGAAAAGACTCTGATGGCTGCAAGTGTGGGGAGAGAGGGAAGGTGGAGGGAGGGTTTAGATTAGATAGTTAATTGAAATTTGGTTGGGTGAAATCTGTGACAGAACACTTTAGAAAGACGATCAATAATAACTGGACTTCTCCTCCCATCTTAACCCAATATTGCAAGGACAGAGTAGCTGGGTCGGGGGGGCTGGGGACCATGCTCTCAGGCAAAATCGAGGCCAATTGGCACAGCTAGCATTTTGCTAATGAGGACTCTCTGCACCCCTCTTTAGTGAATGGCGTCTGGGGTCTTAAAAGTTGCCAAGCTGCCATCTCAGGGTACAGCAAATGGTCCCAACTCAACATGAATGGATGATCACCAAGGGCAAGAAAGACATGGGGAAAAGAGAACCCAGAAGACTGAGATACCCACATGAGTGGGTCTCTACATTGACTTGTGACCAGAAGAACCAGATGGTGCCCAGCCACCACCAGTGATAGCCATGGTGGAGCTTACAAAGTTGAGTCTCACTGGCAACAAGAGAATAAATAGGGGTGCACCCTGAGATCTCCAATGAAAGACTGCAACTGATGATCCAGCGGCTTGGGAGTTCCCCTGGGAGCATGGCCCCTGGCCCTGATGCTGCCCCTGTCCATAAATCATAATGAAGGTCAACTTTTCTGACAGCAATGGCTTGGACTTGGCCATGCAGAGTGACTGTATCTTGTGGGAATTTTATGGTTCTAGGCATCTATAGGATGTCATCCTGCTGACCTCTTGCTGGAGGAAGGGAGTGGGTGGAGAGGAGGGGATAGACTGTTGGGAGGATAGGACATGTATAGAGCAGAGAGGAGGAGTGTGCTGTCACCGGGCAGGGAGAGCAGTGGGAGCTGCATATAGGTGAGCATGTGAATTTATATGGGAATGTACATTTTCATTCAATCCTAATAAAAAAAATGATTGTAGACATGGAAAAAAAATGATAATGGAATACCATGAGAAATTGTAGTCTAACAAACTTGAAAACCTAGAGGACTTAGAGGATAGTTCAAAATTAGAGGACTTAGGTTTCTAGAAATACTATCAACCTAAACTAACACAAAACAAGGTTAAAAAATTAAATAAACATATAACAAAGTGATGAAAGAGAAAATAAAAAACTTCTAATGAAAAAAAGCCCTGGTTTTGATGGCTTTACTGGAGGTTTTACCAAACTTTCATGAAAGACTTAATACCAGTACTACTGATGGTGTATCAGAGCATAGGGAAAGATGGGATACTCCCAAACTCATTCTGTGAGGCCAACTTACCCCTCACCAAAAATAGGTAAAGGTGCCAAAAGAAAGAAATTACAGACCAGTATTCCTCATAAATATAATACAAAAAACTTCAACAGAATTGTAGCCGATGTAATTCAGCAACATATCAAGAAAATAATTCCTGAAGACCAAGTGGGTTTCATACCAGACATGCAGGGATAGTTCAATATTAGAAACACAATGTAATCCATTACACAAATAAAACAAAATATAACAGCCACATGAATTTATCAGTCGACAACAAGGCATTTGACTGTGTCCAACAGTCATTCCTGGTAAAAACTCAGTAAAATAGTAATAGAAGGGAATTTGTCAGCATGCTTAAGGGCATACAAATCATTCTGAAAACATCACCCTTGAGAACAGGAACCAGACAAGAATGCACTTTATCACTAATCTTATTCAACATTGTGCTGAAGATCTTAGCCAGACCTGTCAGGCAAGATAAAGAAATAACAGGTATCTAAATTGATAAGAAAGAAGTAAAAGTATCCATATTTGCAGATGATAGGATCTTATACCCAGAAAACCCCAAAGAATACACAAGAAAACTACAGAACTAATACAAGACTTCAGGAAATAATCAGGGTACAAGATAAACAAACAAAAATCAGTTGGATTCCTTCCAGCAACAAAGAGAACTTTGAAAAGGAAATCAAAATAATACCACTTATGACAGCTCCAAAGAAATAAAATACTTAGGAATGTACCTAAACAGAGCTGTGAAAAACCTATGAAAAGAAAATCACAAAACACTGTTGCAGGAAACCAACAGAGAACTACATAGAGGCAAAACATACCATACTCATGGATGGGAGAACTCAGCATTGTGAAAATGTCAATTCTACCCAAAGCTTTCTGCAGATACAGCTAAATCTCAATCCAAATTCCCACTGTATATTTTATCACGAAGGTAAAATAAATCACCAACTTCATATGGAAAGGCAAGAGGCCCCTGATAAGTAAAGCATTACTAAAGAAGAAGAACAAAGTGGGAGGCCTCATACTACCTGATTTTGGAAACTATTAAGCATAATCTATTAAGTATAACAACCTGCTTTATGCAGATGACTCAATGTTGCTTGTTAAAGTGAAGAGGAAATGAGCTACTTACTAGTGAAGATCAAAGAACACAGCATTCAGCATGGGTAACACCTCAAAATAAAAAATAAAAATAGTCACAACTGGACTGATAAATCATAACGAAGGTGAAAAAGACCAAGGGTTTTTAGGAGAACTGCCCAGTGTGGGCTTAAGGAGTCCTACTTCTGCATCATGTAATGGCGTCAGACTTCAGAGCCAGGTGCAGTGCAAAGAACAGAGGCGGGAATACTGTGAAAAGAGAGAAAGGTTTAGAGAGGTTTATCCCAAAGAAAAGATTTCTATCCACAAGTGACATATTACACACAACCACTTTTTTTTTGACGACCCAGTGCCACTTTTCACTGGTTCTGGAGGCCTCAGTATATTCTCCTGCTGTCCCATCTTTCCCTCTGAGGAGGAACACCATTGCTCCATTCATCACACTATTCACAGCCAATTCCTTGTGAGTCTGTTCTGGCCAGTCCTAGGAAATTCCGGAACTACCCTTCCTTCCTTGTTGCTCAGTCCAATTTCTCAACCTGCCATTTGATGTTCAGGACTCCTAGATAAGGAAAGAAGTCACTGGGGCAAGATCAAGTGAGTTGAGAGAGTGTTGCAACACACAGAGAGTTAAGTTCTCAAACTTGCCACTTTCCCTTGGTGCGCAACGGCCATTCCAGAAAGAGTTCCAAAATTACTTTGAAGGGTGGACTAGGCACTGGCTTCAGTGCATAGCTTCTCGAGGGGAGTACTTCAAGGGTGACTGTGGCTATATTCAGCAATAGAACACTTAAGTTTGCAGATTTAGTTGTCAGTACTCTTATATATTCAGTTTATTTATTCTTTGGGGTCTTGTTAGAGGGATCACAGGAAGCGTGTGACTGCTCTGCCATCTTGGCCCCACCTGCTGTGTTGTGTGTTGTCCTTCCCTTCACCTAAAATAACTATCATCTGCTATCTAGTGACTACCCTTCTTCTTCCATCAAAGAATGGTTTCTTCTGTGTTTAAACCTTTCCATGAATTCTTACACTAGTGTTGTCATACAATTTTTGTCTTTTTTGTGGCTAACTAATTTCACTCAGCATAATGCCTCTTAGATTCTCCCGTGTTAGGAGGTATTTTCGAATTCATTGCTGTTCTTTGTCGTTGTGTAGTATTCTATTGTGTGGATATACCATAATTTGTTTATTCATCTACTGATGGACATCTAGTTTGATTCCATCTTTTTGCTATTGTGGGCAGTGCTATAATAATCATTAGTGTGCATATGTCTATTTCTCTAGGATATATTCCAAGCAGTAGGAATGCTAGAATATATGGCATTTGTATTTCTAGATTTTTCAGGAAGTACAAGGTTGATTTCTAAACGATTGTACTATTTTACATTCCCAGCACCAATGTATAAGTGTTCTGCTCTCTCCACAGCCTCACCAACATTTATTATTTTGTGTTTTTTGGATTAATGCCAGGCTTGTCAGATGGTATCTCATTGTCATTTTGATGTGCATTTCTGAAATGGCTCAAGATTGTGAGCAATTCGTCACATATCCATTAGCTGCCTAAACATCTTCTTCTATGAACCACTTGTTCAAATCCTTTGCCCATTTTTGAACTGAGTTTGAGTTATCTCTTTCTTGTTGAGGCTTTGCAGTATATCACAGATTTTAGAGATTAGATGCTGACCAGATTTGTCATAGCCAAATTTTTTTTCCTGGTCTATAGGTTGTCTTTTAGTTCTTTTGTTTAAGTCTTTTGGTAAACATATGTGTTTGATTTTTAGGAGTTCATAGTTATCTGTTTTTTCTTCTGGTGTTTGTGTATTTTTAGTAATCGTTTGCATTCCATTTATGCCATTTATTAGGGTTTGGTTGGGTTTACTGCTTAGGATATTTTGAAGTTACAACTCAAAATACAGAATTTGGAAGAAAGAAGAGCCAAGACTACGCTACATCATTTGGAGTTCAGGTGCTGCTCTGAGAACTTCCTAGGACAGGGCAAGTTAAGCTAAGATGTATGGAAATGTCTAAGGAACTCAGGGCCTATAGATGTTGAAACAAAATAACTTTTTCCTAGAACCAAATGAGAGAGAAAGCCTTTCCCTAGATCTGGTGCCCTGAATTCAAACTTCTCTCCCTCTCCACCATGAGAAAATAACTTTCTGTTTGGTAAATAAATAAATGTACTTCACTTTTTTAATAGTACAGTGGAATATAACTATCATAGTAATTTGATATCCTCCATTATCTCCTTGAGCCCTGGTGGTGCAGTGGTTAAATCTGGCCACCAACCCAAAGGTCAGAGGTTTGAACACCTCACAAGAGAAAGATGTGGCAGTCTGCTTCCATAAATATTTACAGCCTTAGAAACCCTATGGGATGATTTTGCTGTGTCCTGTAGAGTGGCTTTGGGTCAGAATACATTTGGTGTGTCTGAATATAAGATAAGGGGTTCTTCTTTAATAGACAGGAATTTTAGATGTTGATTTTCTGCCTTGAACTTGTATTTCAGTTCCTCTTATCATAAATTTTATCTTATTTTTATGCTTGAAAATTCTGTATCAATTAATGTCTCAATAAATTTTTTTTTTTAATTAAGCCTTAACTTGATTTACAAAAAATGAGGTAGGGAAGAAAACACATAAAAATATGATCTGTCAGCAAGGACTCATATTAGAAGTGAAAAGATAGATAAGAATGAGAATAGTATATAAGACTTACAGAAAAGATTACCAATTGGAAGTTAAAATAGTCTAACATAGTATTTTAGCTGTTCAAAATTCTGAGAGAAAAAAATAAAATTGTTTAGTTACAAAGATTTTAAATTGCTAAGCTGTACTGTTTTTCTGTCAAAACAGATCTTATACCCCTTCCCTCTGTTATCTTTAATTATAAATCATGAGTGACAAAGATAAAACAATGGAACATGCAGATACAGAACCTGCCAAAGAGATGAGTCACACAGCCTCTGTACATCAAGAAATCCAGGTAAAGCTTATTGAATGTAGAACATCCTAGCTGTTTCTTTAAGGAAGGGATTGTTTTCAATGTGTTATTGAATTCTGTTCTCTTCATTCCCTACTTCAACTAACAGTTCTCCCATTTCTTACTCCCCAAACTCCTACAGTCCATACCTGACTAGCAGTTTCCCAGCTAAAGTCATTAGCAGCTGGCCTTTGCATGCAGCTGCACAAATGGGGAATCTATGAGACTCTTTGTGTTCTCAGTGGAAACTTTAGAATAATTTTGATTTCTTCCCTTTTCTTTCTGTTTCTTAAATTCAAACAGATGAATATGAGGGTTTTTTCCAAACTGCATATAGTTCTATTTTCCTGAAGAAATTTGTTATATTGTTGTCTATTACCCTATACCTTATTGTAAATATGTTGACTTTTAAACCCAACCTCCTACAAAACCAAAAAAAACCCACTGCCTCATAGTCAGTTTTGACTCATAGTCACCCTATAGAGCTGCCCCTTAGAGTTTCCAAAACTATAATATCTAAGAAAGTAGGCTGCTACATCTTTTACCCACAAAGCAGTGGGTAGTCTGAACTGCTGACCTTTTGGTTAGCAGCCCAGTGCTTTAACAATTGCACCATCAGGGCTCCTGTTTTAAACCAAGCATAATGAAATTTTATGTGACTCAAGCATTTATATCACACGTCAACTCAATGCTATATATATCATAGTTCTGGTTCCAAGCATCATCTGATTAGCTAGTAATGAAGCTGTGCATTTTTCTGTAAAACGTTAATCTTGATTCTAGTAATAGAAATTTGATTAGTGATGCCTCAGAACCTGTAAAAATGTATTTAAAAAATACAATTTTAAAGATATGTTTTTCTACTTAGACAAAGGAGCAGATAGTTATAAACCTCAGGGGAGAAGGTGGAAATGAACCAATGGAAGAAACACCAGCTGAATCAAGTCGTTCCCAGAATCTAAGACCAACATTTGTTTTCACTCCACTTGGGGTAATGGCCAGTGCAACAACAATTGGTATGTAAACAGTAAGACTGAAGTAAGAATGAAAGTATAAAAGATGAAGTTGTTATAACTAGAAATATAACAGAAGTAATATGACTTAAAAGACAAAAAGCAGTTTACTTCTCTCTCACATGAAAAGTACTAGGTGAACAATGCACACAGTCAGATGGCTTTGCTCCACGTGGTCATTCAGGAACCCATGCTGACAAGTCTCCACCATCTTCAACGTGACACTTGCAAGATCTCTGTGGTCACTATCGTTCCAGTCATCAGGAAGGGGAAGACAGAAGAAATCAAGGTGTTTTCCTTTTCCTCATCTGAGTAGCCATTTCAAAGGATTACTTCAGGGATCTAATGAGAAAAATGTTTGTGAAATCATTTAACAGACAAGCACTTTATGTATGTTGGGTATTACTACTTTTAAGTAATGCTTCTAATATTTCAGCAAACACAATCTGTATGTGCGTCTAAATGAATCCTGTCATTTTATAAGTAAGGATCTTGAGCTGCCATTCATCTCAATCTAACAAAACTGCCGTTACTAAAACATTTCTGGAATTTGTGTCTGGGAATTTATCTCAGCACTGTTTTGAATATTGTTAGAACTGGATTTGGTCTTTGGAAACATCCAAAGGTTATTCTGATATGAATTTGATTAACAAAATCGATGTTCAGATTCAGTAATCTTGTTTTGTTGTTGTTCAAGAAAGAATTGCGTATATGTGTGTGTGTGTTGTATAGCAGGTGCAAGAAGAAGGGTTTGCAAATTGAAAGACAGTTTCAAAATTATTTTGAAAAATGATAGTGCCACTGGAGTAAATATATCTTTTTTCAAGGTTAACCATGTTAAACAATGCAGTACATTTGATCTAAAAGTTGCGATTACTGAAAAATCAAACTCACTTCTCCATACTTATACTTGATATATGAGTTCTGAAAGACATTTTTACCATTCTGAGCTGGGACTAAGGATGAACCAAGTATGATATGCTATATTTTAGACTCTAGATGTATTTTTAATGAACTTAAGTAAAGTTTTAAAACATGGGGAAAAAATTCTCTAATTTTATTTGGAGTAACAAATATACACTAATATACGTGTTACAACATATATACTAGCTGATAAAGCAAAAGATCATTTAATATCTTTTCTGTAATCTTTTAAATTGTTTTTAACTTTTACCATTCAAATTATGCCATGTTTTCATTTAAAACAGTTATAATAAAATAGATACAGATTGACACGAGGGAAGAATGAAAATCACTAATATGATCTGGAGACTCAACTTTTCATGAAAATTCTGTAATCTTTCTCCTTAGGGCTGCCTGAAAAATGAGGCTTAGGTATATAAACAAATCTTCTCTTATATTCATGTGCTTCTATTTCTCAAGTTTATGGTACTTCTCTGGTCCTATACACCACCCTGGACCCATTCTGTATACATTAAGTATTGTTACAAAGTAATATTACATCTGAAAATTATGATTTTCCAAAATTATAAATGGGAAGTTAATTATCAACTGAATTAAAGCTGTTTAGAGGAACCTTGTAAGTATGTATTTTCTATGTATTTAGATTAACATGATGCTTCACAGTTTACAAAGAGCTCTTCAGGACCTGCGTTTAACAACTCGTATACATGTATACAGAGCCCTGATGGTGCAGTGGATAATAGCTCAGGGTAGTGACAAAAAGGTTAGCAGTTGAAATTGACCAGCCACTCGTTGTAAACCTTATGGGGCATTTCTGTCCTATACAGTCACTATAAGTTGCAATTAGCTTGCCAGCAACTGTTCTTTCTTGTGTTTTGCTTTTTTGGTATGCATTGTATAAATATGTTGTTTATGGAAAATTACTTTCTAGGTAAAAGAAGAACAAATTCTTTTGGCCTCTGGGATATGGACTATGATTTTTGTAATCCTACTTTCTACATTTTTTATAGTTTTGATTTTTTAAACAACTTTTTTATAGTATTAGAAGAAATATTCTCATAGATTTTATCTCCTGATAAAATAGTCCTCTATTACTTTATGTGTTTGATATTGTTGTTTATGGTGCATTGCCTGCTGCCCAACATATCTTATATGATTAGAACTAATGCTAAGCAACTTATTTTAATATTACTAAAATTTATTATATAAATATAAATTTATAATATACTATTAAATATATAATGTAAACATACTTATAGTATATATATTTATATACATATAAATCTTAGAGTTGATGAACAAGCATTAAGATAATTTTGATTGAAGAGTACTAAACTAGATAATAGAATAAAAAAAGAAAAATTAAAGCCAATTTGTATATTTAAAGAATTTATACTGTAATTAGAAGGTTAAAAATGTAGTAGAAAGTAATAGAAAATATAGCTGTTAGAGTTCTAAGACTTGGAAGCAAGCATCTAAATGTAGTAAATTAAAATGTGTTATAAGCAATCATGTATATGAGACTAATGGGTACACTGAACTAATAACAAAACTGAGAAGGCAAGAAGGGACAGGAGAACTGGGCAAATGGAACAGAGAACCTGGAGAGGAGAAGTGGAGGGTGTTGACATATCTGAAGGTTGACAACCAATATCATAAAAGAATTTCTGTAATATTTTATGAGAAACTAATTTGCTCTGTGAGCTTTCACCTGAAAAAAGGACTAAAATACAGTATGGTAAGAACCATATCATGAAATTTGAAGCATATCATTGTGTCTTTAAAAAAACAAGAATGTTACTTCCAACCAACACAGTGCCATAAACAGAAGTACCATGCTGCCCCTCTACAGTGCAGACTAAAAAACTAAGTAAATCAGAGATAAACATCAATCCTGAAACATGAAGTGTCAAGTGAAGAGAGAAAGATCTTAGTCAAACTCCAAAATGGAATAAGAAACTGACTGAGAACAGAGAGTGAGGAGAGATAGGAGATGAAGTCCCATATCAGCTAACCAATGTCAGATTTGCCATCTTGGACTCCTGTCAGTGATCAGCAGACAGGGAGCCCAGGAAAGCTGATTCACAGAAATCTCAAGCAGAAGACAAAGCATTTGGTAACTTCTTTCCAGTCCTTATCTTCTCCATCCTGCTCTACTTCTGATGATTTCCAACTAGCGGCAGTGGCTCAGCCAGCCAGAAAGTGCAGTCTCTATGCTGCTTAGATTTGCACTACCCACATTGGAGACTGGCAAATGAGAAATATGAGAAAGCACCTTCAGGAGTTCCAAGCAAGACACAGATCACCCACTGGACTTGCCCTGCTGCACCATAGCTACTGGCCCTGCCCATTGGACAAGAAAGTGAAAACAACAAAGCATCGCACCCTACCTGCTGTGATATAACTAAATAAAGCAAAAAAGCAGGACAAAACAAACATCTACAATCAAAGAAAGTAACTACTGACTGGCTCAAAGACAGCAGACAATATCAAAACATTTTTTTTTTTTAAAAAAGGAGAGAATTTCTCCAGGAGGTGTTCAAAATATAATCCCAGATGGCTTCTCAGTAGAAGAAAAGACACTAGAGTTAGTTGATATGAAATTAGTATCTCCAATATTTAAAGTTATCCAAGAGTTGAAGCAAAAAGCATAGAAAAAATAAGGAAAAATTAGATAAGTTCATGGGAAAGGCAGACAAATTGATGGATGAATTCATAAAAATAATACAAGAACAAGAAGCTAGGATCAATTCACAACTGAACATCATACAAAAACAATTAGAAATCTAAAAGATGTGTTTATGTTGTTACAAGATTTCAGAAATGGACAGTGTTTTAGAAAGGCTGAGGAGCGAGTTTTAAATGTTGGAGTAATATATTCTGCAAAATAATATATTCCACAAAATTTTTGTTCCAATATGATGGTACAATTAAGACATTTCCAGATAAACAGAAATTAAGGGAATTCTAAAAACAAATTAAACTTAGAAAAATAATTAAGGAAAGCCTTCAGTCTGAGGACAAACAACATCGATCCACAGCTGAGTTGAATGATTGAAGACAAACACTTGGCTACAACTTTATTTGAGTGAAAAATCAGAAAAAAGAATGAAGAAAAATGAAGAAACCCTGAAAATTATGTAGGGTACAATCAAAAGTAAAACACTGAGAAGTTCAAAGTTCCAGAACTGCAACAGAAACTGGAAAATACAGAGAAAATCACTGAAGAATTGCTGACAGAAAACTTTCCTAATATCATGAAAGATGAAAAGCTGCTCAATAAACCCCACATAGGATGAACCTAAAAGAAAATTGCCAAGGCATGCCATAATCACACTCACCAAAACCAAACACAAAGAAAAAAATTTGAAAGCTGCTAGAAAAAAACCAAAAAGTCACATGTACAAAAGAGAAACATAATACTAAATTCTGATTATTTGGTAGAAACCATGCAAGCAAGAAGGCAATGGGATGATACATCTGAAACCTTGAAAGAAAAGAACAGTCAATTGAGAATAATACATTCTACAAAACTTTTGTTCCAATATGATGGTGCAACTAAGACGTTTCCAGATAAGCAGAAATTAAAGGACTGTAGAAACAAACTGAAAGAATTATAAAGGGGTGCCTACAGTCTGAGAACAAACAATATCAGTCCACAGCCCAAATCTAGCATGTAAGATTGCACCAGCCAGATCCCAGCATTAGGAACTGAATTCTAAAGGACAATCTGAAACCAAAAGAATTAACAGCAGGGAACCAGAGAGATTAATCTGTAAATGACAACATCAAAAAAATAGAAGTGAGAATAAAAGGTATTGATATAGAACTTTCTAATGGAGTAAAAAGCAAGGTGATAATGGAGTAATAATAGACTTGTTCAAAGCTAGTAAAATGACAGTAAATTTCAAGGTAAAACACAAAGAAAGTTACAAACCTATTCATGAAAATAAAGAAGGAAAATGAAGTCTTAATAAAAACAAAATCTTCAGTACCAAAAGAAATCCTCAAAACAAAAGGAATTATTAGCACAGGAGGGTAACAAAGAAAATGTCACCACCATAAAAAAAGCACTACAAAATGACCACAATAAACCAACACTTTTGGCTTGGCTTATCAATAGTTACACACAAGGTAAGTGGCTTAAATGCAACCATAAAGATATGGAAAGTGACAGAATGGATTAAGAAAAACAGGATCTATCAATACACTATTTACAAGAGCCGTGTCTTAGAAATAAAGACTCCTGGTACTGGTATAAGGACCAATATATTGACCAATGGAACAGAATTGAGAACCCAGATATTAATCCATTTACACATGCACCACCTGGTCTTTAACAAGGGCCCCAAATCCATCAGATGGGGAAAAGACAGTCTTTTTAACAAGTAGTGTAGGCAAAACTGGATGTCATCTTATAACGTGGAGGAAACTGGAGGGCATTAGACTGGATAAAATAAGTCAATTACAAAAATAGAAATACTGTATGAAACCACTTCTGTAAAACTCATGAAAAAGTTTACCGATAAAATATCTTTGATGGTTACCAGGTAGGTTAGGGGTAGGAGTAGAAAAACACAAACTAGGTAATAGATAAGTGGTAACTTTGGTGAAGGGTAGGACAGTACACACTGCTGGGGAAGCCAGCACAGTTTGTTCAAGGCAAGGTCACGGAAGCTCCATAGACATCCAGTCTCCCTGAGGGACTGAATTACTGGGCTGAGACTTGTGGAGGCCATGGTTTTGGGAAACATCTAGCTCAACTAGTATAACATAGTTTATAAAGAAAATGTTCTGCACTCTACTTTGGTGAGTAGTCTCTGGAGTCTTAAAAGCCTGTGAGTGGCCATCTAGGATACTACCCTTTTGGGAACAAGGAAGAACGAGGAAAACTGAAAATACAAGGGAAAGATTATTCCAGAGGACTAGCAGACCACATCTACAACCACTTTCAGCCAACAGAATCTATACAACTGGTATGTGCCTACCCACTACCGCTGACTACTGTGACAGGAATCACAACAGAGGCTCTGGGACAGAGCTGGAGAAAATGTAAAACAAAATTCTAACTCAAAAGGAAAGACCAGAGTTGCTGGCAGGACAGAGACTGAAGAAACTCTGAAAGTATGGCCCCGGACACCCTTTCAGCTCAGCAATGAAGTCACTTTTGAAGTTTTCCATTCAGCCAAAGATTAGACAGGCCCATAAAACAAAATAAGATTAAAGGGGCACACCAATCCAGGGGCAAAGACTAGAAGGCAAGAGGGGATAGGAAAGCTGGTAATACGGAACCCAACATTAAAAAGGAAGATTGTCGACCAGTGTTAACCAATGTCATAAAACAGTATGTGTATTAACTGTTTAATGAGAAACTTTTAAGACAATGGTGGTACAATGTCATTGTTGTATATATGTTCAGGTAATAAATCTGAAAGCATTTACAGAAACTTAGACTTTTTACTTCCAGAGATGGAAACTGGAAGGCTGCAATTCAGGGAGGAACAAAATGGAGATTTTAACGTACATCTTTAGTGTCTTAAATTTTCTACAGGTACATTATTCTTGTTGCTATTATTAGGCAAAAACAAAGTAATAGAAGACTTTAAAAAAAGACAAGAAGCAAGAACTTTCTAAATATTGGTAATGCTTTAGCTACTGATCCATCCATTAATTATTATGCATTAATTATTTAAGAAAACAATTTTTGAATGATAACAAAGGCTGCATATGACCATTTATTGATATACATAGTTTTCCTGGTTTATTTCAGTTATCCTGGTTGTTCTTGTGTGGATTGTAGTTTGGTCAGTTATTGGCAGTGAAATGCTCCCTGGAGGACAGCAATTTGGAATTATAATCCTGTACTTTTGTGCGTTCATTGGAGGTGAACTGTTCAGACACATCGAATTACCCAAGTTGCCTCCACTGCCTCCTATTGTTGGTAAGTGCTAACCACTTCTTGTTTAATTCAGAGTAAATCACATTTTTCGGATAGTAGTTTAAAAAATTTGGGGGGAATAAAAGTGTTTTTGGTATACTAGAGCCAAACTGTAGCAGCTCACAAAAAAACAATTTTAAATTTTGAGGACTTTTATGAGCTAGTTCTTAAACATGTTTATGTTCAAATATTAGGTTATATAAACTTAAAATTAAATAATTTATATTAAAGAGCAGTAAATACTCAAATTCATCACTTCCTAATGACTTTGCTACATTTTCCCCTTATCCGTGCTATTGTGTGTGTCCTGTATCTTTGGGGTCGAAATATTGTATGATAGCGTGCTACAAGACATCTTCCCAACTCCACACTCAGCGACCTCATGTTAGTAGCTTGTAATCAGCCCTGTTAGGAATATATTTCCCCCTGAATCAGAAAGTGCTACAAATCAGGGATTGATATATTGTTTTGTCAATCATCTAGACATAAAATTTTATGGGGAAAACTTTAGTAATTCAGATTAAAATTAAAATTATGTCTGTATAGCTTTACACCTTTTGAAAAACATAAAAAAAATTGAGGTTAATTTCTTCTAGAATTCAAAAAGTAATTTCTGATTTGGCAAAGAAGTCATTCATATCACTGACAAATGAGTGAAGTTCTGATGTATATCCTCATGTTTCATTTCATCTTGTTTAGTGGCATAACCAATAACACCAACTAACTTTCATGGTATGATACATTATTTCCTCAATGGTGAGTGACTTCTTTGCTGAACTAGAGGCTAATCAAGCATTATTTGTATATTGGTCATCTGGCACTGCTTTAACAGAAATACCACTAGTGGATGGCTTTAACAAAGAGTTTATTCTTTCACAGTTCAGTAGGCTACAAGTCCAAATGCAAGGTGTCATCTCCAGGAAAAGGCTTTCTCTCTTTTGTGGTCTAGAGGGAGGTCTTTGTGATGCATCAGTTTTTCACTGTTATGGAGCATCTCAGTGCAGGAACTTCAGATCCAAAGGTTGCACTCTGCTCCCAGCAATGTTTTCTTGAGCATGAGTTTCTAAACTCTGTGCTTGCTTCTCTTTCCTTTTATCTCTTGCAGGGTAAAAGGTAGTGCAAGCCACACCCCAGAGAAACTCCCTATACATTGGATCAGGGAAGTAATTTGAATAAAGGTGCGTTTTAGTCAGCCAGGGCTGCTCTAACAGAAATACCACAGAGTGGATGGCTTTAACAAAGGAAAGTTTATTCTTACACAGTCTGATAGGCTATAAGTCCAAATTCAGGATATCTGCTCCAGGGGAAGGCTTTCACCCTTGTCAGCTCTGGAGGAAAGTCTGGTATTATCTCGGTCTTTGCCCAGGGAACATCTTGGCACAGGAACCTCAGGTCTGAAGGATGTGTTCTCCCAGTGCTGCTTTCTTGATGGTGTGAGGCTCTCAATTCTCTGCTTGCTTCCCTTTCCTTTTATCTCTTGCAGGATGAAAGGATTAAGGGTGGGGCAGGCCGTATTCCAAGGAAACTCCCTTTACAGTGGAGCAGGGAGGTGATCTACTGACAGGATTTACAGTCCCACCCTAATCCTCCAACATACAGCACACTAAAATCACAAAATGGAGGACAATCGTAGAATACAGGGATCATGGCCCAGCCACATGGTTACACCTATTTTGGGGTGGACACAATTCAATCCATGACAAGGTGTTACAGTCCCACCCTGTAATACTCTTCAGCATAATCCAATCTTGCTGTATTCACCATTTAGGAAACTCACACAAAATTGAGAATCATGTCACAGCTAACTTGCTGCATGCGTTTTTGCTGGACACAGTTCAGTCCATGAGTTTATAATCTGAGTTTGTCATGTGGTTGAACTGCAAAGATGCTTCATTTCAAATATAGTTCAATAAAAATCAATGAGGATATCCTATAAGAATCAGTTATGTGGAATTTACAGTAAAGTGTGTTGTATATTTGGGAAATTGTGTACTATATACAATGTGTCTTATATTATTAAAATTTATAGTAAATGATAACTTGGTATTATTGAAGTGTATAATAAACTTAACATGCAAATATGAAGGGGCATATGTTTTCAGAGAGCTGATTAAGCATTTAATGGCCTATCTCTGGCTGTATTTAAAATATAATATGGTGTTAAAAAATTAGACAAAAGTTTCTCCAGAGGCACTGAGTGTACCTACCCAGGACATGTATGCAAATTATCTTAAAACTACCTATTATGCTTTTAATACTTCTCTTTAAAATTCCATTAATTACAAAATTTCAATTTACCGGTTCCAATTTGCCAGAAAAGGTATTTTGTGTTTGAGCTAACAGATTACTAATCACAAAGATTTATTTGAAAACCACTTGCCTATTACATATATGTATGTATTTCCACTTATTCCTAAACTAATGAGGGGTTTTTGTATGTGTGTGTTACGCTTTCAATAGTGAGGACATTAAAGGGTACTATCTTGTGCCTGAGTTATTTGCTTTTGAATTTGTAGTCAGCAGTTGAAGCTGGGAAACCCTGGTGGCATATGCTTAATAGCTGTGTTAGCTCACCAAAAGGTCAGCAGTTCAGATCCTCTAGGGACTCCTTGGGAATTCTATAGGACAATTCTGTGCTATCCTATATGGTCTCTATGAGTCAGAATATACTCAAGTGCCTCAGGTATTTTTATTCTTTTATTTTTGGAGGGTTTTAAAAATTTTTATGTAAGGTTATTTTCTTAACTGATTACTTCTCATGGTTACCTTTTGTTCCCTAAATTTGTTAGTGAAGAGCCTTGGTGGCAGAAAGGTTAAGTGCTTGACTGTTAACTGAAAGTTGAGAGGTTCAGACCCACCAACAGCTCCACAGGGGAGAAGACCTGGTAGTCTTCTCCTATAAAGACCACAGCCAAGGCAACCCTATGGGCAGTTTTAGCTGTCGTGTGAGGGGGGTCTGCATCAACTTGATGACGCATAACAACAACATTGTTAACCGAATTATTGTTAAAATGAGTTGTTTACTGTCATGCATGTGTCCTATAGTTCAGGGCTTGGCAACCACCTGTATCTTGTCAGTCAAGCTTTATTGGAACACATCCAGGTTCATATGTTTACATATTACATATGGCTGCTTTGGCACTGCAGCAGCAGAGTTTGGAGCTTCTGATAGAGACTATATGTTCTGCAAAGTCTTTTTTTTTTTATATATTATGATTGAATGAAAATGTACATTCCCATATAAATTTGCATACTGACCTACATGCAGCTTCCACTGCTCTTCCTGAATGGTGACAGCACACTTGTCTTTAGAGAAGTGTCTGTCCATCTCCTTTGCCCATTGCTTAATTGGATGATTTATCTCTTTCATGTTCATATTTTGTAGTACCTTATAGATTATGGAGATCAGGCGTTGGTCTGACATAGAGTTGCCAAATATTTTTTCCAGTTCTGTAGGTGGCCTTGTAATTCTATTAATAAAGTCTTTGGATGAGCAAAAGTGATTGATTCTTAGTAGTTTCCATTTATCTATTTTCTCTTCTGTTGATGGTGGTTTATTTGACAGATTTTGAAGTTTGTCTGCGTTGTATATTAAACCTTCCATTGTTGTTCCTAATTTTCTTGGATGAGCTTTATCACTGTAGATTTGATATTTAGGTCTTTTATCAGTTTGAGTCTGTCTTTGTATAAGATGTAAGATATGAGTCTTGTTTTAATTTAGTGCAGATGGACATCCAATTTTGCCAGCACTGTTTGTTGAAGAGTTTGTTGAAGAGGTCTAGATGTTTAATTACCCCAGTCTAAAGTCTTAGGGCCTTTGTCGAATATCAACTGTTCTTAGGCAGATGATGTCATCTCTGGGGTCTCAATTCTGTTCCACTGATCTGTCTGTCTCTTTGTGTACAAGTACCAGGCTGTTTTGACTACTGTGGCAGTATAATAGGTTCTAAGGTCGGATAATGAGAGGCCTCCCAGTGTGTTCTTCTTCTTTAATAATGCTTTACTTATCTGGGGCTTCTACCCTTTCCAGACAAAGTTGGTAATTTGTTCCTCCATCTCGTTAAAAAATGTCACTGAAAATTGCATTGGGATTGCATTATATAAGTAGACTTCTTTGGGTAAAGTAGACATTTTCACAATGTTAAGTCTTCCTATCCGTGAACAGGGTGGGTTTCTCCATTTATGTAAGTTTCTCTTAGTTTCCTATAGCAAGGGTTTGTAGTTCTCTTTGTAAAGCTCTGTTATTTCTCTGCTTGGATTTATTCCTAGGTACTTTATCTTCTTAGGGGCTACAGTAAATGGTATTGACTTGGTGATTTCTTCCTTAAAAATCTCATTGGTATAAAGGAATCCTACTGATTTACTTATGTTTATCTTGTATCCTGAGACTTTCCCAAACTCCTTATCAGTTTGAGTAGTTTCCTTATGGATTCTCTGGGATTCTCTGCAAATACAATCATTTGCAAATAGGGATATTTTTACTTCTTCTTTGCCAGTGCAGATGTGCTTTATTACTTGGTCTTGTCTAATTGCTCTGGCCAGAACTTCTAGTACAATCTTGAATAGGAGAGGTGAGAGTGGGCATCCTTGTCTAATTCCCGTTCTCAAGGGGAATTCTTTCAGTCTCTCTCCATTCAGGATAATGTAGGCAGTAGGCTTTACATAAATGGCTCTTATTGCATTGAGGAATTGGCCATCTATTCCTGTTTTGCTGAGAGTTTTTAGCAGGACTGGGCGTTGGACTTTATCAAATGCCTTTTCTGCATCAATAGACAAGATCAGGTGGTTTTTGTCTTTTGTGGTATTTATGTGGTTGATCACATTAATTGTGTTTCTGATGTTGAACCAGGCTTGCATCCCTGATATGTATCCAAGTTGGTCATGATGGATTATTTTTTGGATATGTTGTTGCATTCTATTGGCAAGAATTTTGTTAAAGATTTTTACATCTAGGTTCATGAGTGATATTGGTCTGTAGTTCTTTTTGGTGAGGTCTTTTCCTGGCTTTGGTACCAGGATTATGCTGGCTTCATAGAATGAATTTGGGAGTATTCTGTCCCTTTTCATACTGTGAAATAGTCTCAGTAGTATTGGAGATCACTCTCCTCTAAAAGCTTGGTAGAATTTTGTGGTTAAGCCATCAGGGCAAGGGCTTCTTTTTGGTTGGCAGTGTTTTGATGACTTTTTCAATCTCTTCCTTTGTGATGGGTTTATTCAGTTGTTCTGCATCACCTTGTGATAATTTTGTAGGTGATATGAAAGGAATTTGTCCATTTCTTCTCAGTTTTTGAATTTGTTAGAATACAGTCTTTCATAGTATTCAGTATGATATTTTTGATTTCTGGTGGATCTGTTGCAACAACTCCCCTCTCATTTCTGATTTGAGTTGTTTCCTTTCCTGTTTTTCTTTAGTAAGTTTAGCCAGTGGTTTGTCGATCTTGTTGATCTTTTCAGAAAACCATCTTTTGGTCTTCTCAATTTTTCAGTTGTTCTTCTGTTCTCTAATTCATTTAGTTCTGCTCTGATCTTTCTGATCTGTTTTCTTTTGGTGCCTGAGAGGTTCCTCTGTTGTTCTTTCTCTACTTGTTCAAGCTGTAGGGTCAGTTCTTTGATTTGCTTTCTTTCTTCCTTCCAGATGTGTGCATTTGTGGAGATAAACTGATGTCTGAGCACTGCTTTGGCTGTATCCCATATCTTCTGGTAGGAAGTGTTTTCATTCTCGTTGGAATCCATAAATTTCTTTATTTCCTCCTTGATTTCTTCTTTCATAATTTCTAGGAAGTTTTCTGTGAGCAGCTCACCCACAATACTCTCTGTGTTCTCTGATGTCTTGCCCTGTTCAGGAACTCCAATTAATCGTAGATTGTCCTTCTTGATACAGTCCCACATGCTTCTTAATGCTTCTTCATTTTTCTTGTCTCTTTTCTCTGATTTCTCCTCATAGATGCTGAAGTGAGTATCTCTGTCTTCCAAGTCAGAAATTCTCTTTTCCATTTGTTCCATTCTGTTTTCTTGGCTTTGAATTGAAGTTTCTATGTCTTTGATTCTGTTCTTGATCTGTTGGATTTCAGAGTACTGATATTCCATCCATACAGAAGCCTCAGCTGGACCTAATTCCTGGGTTGGGAGGCAGTGTCTACCCAGAAGAGACTGCTTTTCCAACAGAAAAGCAGAATGCTACACAGCATCACCTACAGCTGGGGCCCAACAGCAGAGGCCAGCAGGCCAGTAGCCTTTCTGTATTTTGAGCTAATTTCTAACATCTGGTGTTCAATACAGAGGTGCTGACTTTGACAGCTAGGAAGAGGGACGTTTACACCTGAAAACCAGACTGACTTTGGAAGGTGCCAAATACTTTTTACTTCTCATCTTAAGACGGCCTAGAGAAACAACTGTGGTACCTCTTCACAGCATCTCTCCCAGCCTCTATTGACCCACATGAAGCCCAAAAAGCAGTAAACACTGGAGAGGACAGTAACCCGGAAGTCACTCATGGCATCAGAAAGCCTCCAAAAGAAACAACCCCAGAACTTCCCAGATGAAGAAGCTTTTCTGAAACTTTCAGAAGGTGAATACAAAAGGATTATATATAGAGCCCTCCTAGACCTTATACAAAACGCAGCAGAGCAAAACAAAAAACTAAGCAAGCTGTTCGATCTGATGGTAGGAAGTGTTTTCATTCTCGTTGGAATCCATAAATTTCTTTATTTCCTCCTTGATTTCTTCTATAACCCATGGTTTTTTGAGCAAGGTGTTGTCCAGTTTCCATGAGTTCCATTATCTATGTTTTTTCTGCTATTGATTTTGACTTTTATGGCTTTATGATCTGAGATGACACTTTGCATTAATTCAATGGTATGGATTTTGTTGAGAATTGCTTTATGTCCTAACACAAGATCTATTCTGGAGAATGTTCTGTGTGCACTGGAGAAGAAGGTGTAGTTGTCCACTGAAAGATAGAAAGTTCTGTATATGTCGATGAGGTCTGAATGTTTAATTGTGGCAATAAGGTCTTCTGTGTCTTTACTGAGCTTTTTTCTAGGCAGTCTGTCCAATATTGAGAGTGGAGTGTTGAAGTCTCCTACTATTATTGTGGAGTGATCTATCTCCTTTTTGCGTGTAGCCAGTGTTTCTTTGACATATTTAGGTGCTGTAATATTGCCAGCCTTTGATTGCAGTGAACCTTTCAGCAATAGTGTCCATCCTTGTCCATGATGGTGGATTTTACATTAAAATCGATTTTATCTGAGATTATAATTGCCACACCTGCTCTTCTTTGTTCATTGTTAGCTTGATATATATTCTTCCATCCTTTGATTTTCAATTTGTTCCTATCTTTAGGTCTAAGGTGAGTTTCTTGTAGGCAACATATAGATGGATCATGTCTTTTGATCCAAGATGTCACTCGATGTCTCTTTACTGGAGCATTCAGTCCATTCGCATTCAATGTAATTATTGATAGATATGTGTTCAGTGCTGCCGTTGTGATATGTTTGTTTTTGTGTTGATGTTTTCTGTGTTGTTCTTATTAATCTGTTCTGTGACCTTCTTCTTTGTGAGTTGATTTTTCACCTTTTTCAGGCTTGGTTCTGTGGTTGTTGAGACTCCTGTATTACATGTCTTGATATAGTATGTTGCTTCTTTATTGTGCTTTACAGCTGCCCCTATGATCCCGCTTAGTAAACTATATATAACCCCAGTTTTGATTGCTACCAGTCTTGGCAACTTCCTCTCCATCTGGAAGGATTGTAATGACTGTAGTACACCCCTCTTTTTAATATGATCATATCATAGTTTACATGATATGATCACTAGTTCGCTTCTTTCACTATTATAGCTTTGATTGTGTTTGGAGCCTTCCCTAACTGAGTAGGATTCTAGATAGTGTGTCCTTCTAAAATACAAAGTTAGAGGTTTTGTTTTTCCAAGCCAGAGATTCTTTCAGTATTTCTTGTAGCTTTGGTTTGGTTTTGACAGAGTCTCTGAGTTTCTGTTTATCTGTGAATGTCTTAATTTCATTTTCATATTTGAAAGATAGTTTTGCAGGATATATAATTCTTGGTTGGCAGTTCTTCTCCTTAAAGGCTTTGAATGTGTCATGCCACTATCTCCATGCCGGCATCATTTCTGCAGAGAAATCCGATGAAAGCCTACAGGGTTTCCCTCTGAATGTTAGCTTTGCTTTGAGTCTTGCTGCCTTTGAGAGTTTCTGCTTATGTTTCATTTTGTTAAGCTTGATTACAATTGACAGATTTTCCTATATAACATGTGGAGCTCCCAGAGGTTTTGTGTTTTATTTTTTCATCCTTACCACTCCCTTCTATGGTAACCATCAAAGATTGTTTCTCTCTGTGTATAAGCCTTTTATGAATTCTCGTAGTAGTGGTCTCACACAATACTTGCCCCTCTGTGATTGACTCATTTCACTCAGCATAATGTTCTCCAGTTTGTTCCATGTTATGAGATGACACAAGTTTTGCCAGCAGCATCAGCTAAGAAGACTGTCTTTTTCCAATTTGATGGATTTAGGGCCCTTGTCGATGATCAGGTTGTCGTGTCTGCAGGTCTGTATTGCCTGCGGGTAATTGGTGCCAATGAAAAATGCCACACTGAGACTCAGGTGGAAGGAGGTGGTTGGCAACTCTGGTTCTCCAGCTGTCACCTGGCATCATGCAGCTCATTTTTGTTTAGTGAACAGAGCATGCATACATGTAGTAAACAAGCTTTGATTTGAATAGGGCCTAGAAAGTATCTCAGAAAGCAAACTTGTACCTTCTTATCTGAACAGCACAACAAAGGCCACTTCCTCATGTGACCTTTCCTCCTGAAAAGGAAAGCACATAGGCCTGGGTGGGGTACAAGGGTCAGATTCAGAGGGCCAAACCCACCGTTTTTGGAGATCTGACGTCATGCATTCCAGCCATGTTCGGCAGTCTACATTTATTCTTTCTCAGGCTCACAAGCCCTACATCCAGGCCATAATGTTTGTCCTAACCGTGGCCATGTTGCCCAGACAGGTGATCATAGGTTGATAGATTTATGTCTGGTTTCTCAATTCTGTTCCATTGGTCAACATCATCTGTCATTGTACTAGTACCAGGTGTCTTTGTTTTAAGGTGTATCTCTTGTAAACAGTATATTGATGAATCCTAGTTGTTGTTTTTTTAATCCATTTTGTCATGTTCTCTTTATAGGTGCATTTAGGTGATTTCAATTCAATGTAATTGTTAACAGTTGTGAGTTTATTGCTGTCATTTTTTAGTTTTTTTTGTGTGTGGTGCTGACATTTTCTTTGTTGCTCTTATTCTCCTGTGCTGACTTCCTTTGGTTTTTGGATTTCATTGTCATGTATTTTGTTTTTGTACATCTTATTTTTTATTGAAACTTTATATTTTCCTTCTTTATTTTGATGAGCAGATTTACTGACTTTCTTTGTGGTTACCTTGAAATTTACCCTTGCCTTTTAAGGTTTGAACCACTTGGTTGTTGCTTGGTAGCACCATTCCTTCGACTCCCTGAGAAACTTCTGTATCTATACTATTTATTTTCTCTTTTATTGTTCTGATAGTGTTGTCACTTACAGGTTAACTTCTCTAGTTTTCTATTGCTGTTATTTTGGTTTTGGATAGTTCTTGAGAGTTCATTTCCTAGGTTGGTATCTGGCTGATAAAATTTTGCATCCTAGATTCAGGCTGTGGCCTAATGTTTGTTCTCAGACCAAAGGACCCTCTTTAATAATTCTTATAATTTAGGTTTGGTTTTTTACAATTTGCTTAATGTTTCTCTATCTGGTAATGTCCTAATGTCACAATCATATTTGAATGAAAGTTTTATAGGACATGTTATTCTTGGTTGACACTTTTTTTCTTTCAAGGTATTATATATATCATCCCAGTGCCATCTTCCTGCACACTTTCTGCTGAATAATCAGGCTTAACCTTATTGTTTCTCTTCTCTGAGACTTTTTGTTTCTCTTGAGCTGCGGTCAGCATTTTTTTCCCATGTCTTTGGTTTTATTCATGTAAGTTATGATGTGCTTTGGTGATTTTCTTTGGGATCTAGCCTATGTGAGGTTTGTTGAGCTCATTGGATGGTCAGTTCTTCATCTTTTATGATGGTGGGGTAGTTTCCTGTTGGCAATTTTTTAGTAATCCTCTCTGTGCTTTTTATTTTCTCCCCTGCTCTGGAGCTCTGATCACTTGCAAAGTTTTGTTTTTAATTTTCAGAGTTTCACATCATTCTCAGAGTTTTTTTGTTTTTTGATTTTTCCTCAAACAGAGGTGTACCCATGTGTTTATGTCCAGTTTTGCTGATCTTGTGTTCCATCATTTCAAACCTGTTCCTCAGACCTTTTATGACACTATACATTTTTGAAATTTTGTCATTTGTCTTTTGGATTTCTAATTGCTGTTTTTATGTGATTTGTAGCTGTAAATTTATTTTAGAATTTTGTTCCTGTACTGTTTTTGTGACTTCTTCCAGAAATTTGTCTTTTTTTAAAATTTTTTTTAAAATGTTTTTTGCTTCAACTCTTGTATAGCTCCAAATATTGGAGATTTGAATTCCCTATCAAGTAATTCTAATGCCTTTTTTACTACTGGAAAATCATCTGATGTTTTATTTTGGACACCTACTGTAATCCTCATGTAAGTAAGTTTTAATATTGTCTGCTGTCCTTGGGCCATTCAGTAGTTATTTTCTTGGTCATTAATTGTAGATCTGTTTGTTTCACTTTGCTTTTTTATTTTATTTGGTTATGTCAAAACAGGTAGGCTGCGTGTTCTTAGTTGTTGGCTTATTTACAATCATGGTATTTTTCACCTCCTAGTCCAACAGACAAGTCCAGTCACTCAGTTATCACTGCATGTGGGCAGGTCCAGTAGATGATCTGTGTCCTACTGGGAGCTCCTGAAAGTACTCTTGTGTACTCCTTGTCTGCCAATCACTGATGTTGGTGTGGTGAATCCAGGTAGTACAGTTGCTGCACTTCCCAGCTGGCTGAGCCTCTGAGCTAGCCAAGAGGCGTTGAAGATAGAACAATGGGGAGAAAATGGCGGGTCGGAAAGTGGGTCTTACTTGCCACCAGGTGCTTTGTCCTCTACTGAGACTTCTGTAAATGAGCTCTTCCCTGCTTGTAGTCTGATCTCTGACAGGCATCCAAGATGGTGAATCTGTGCTGGGTTAGCTGACAGACACCTTTCTCTGCTATCTCTTCTCACTCTCTGTTTTCCGTCT